>CM053592.1:190690452-190752127 GCA_028646515.1 Pseudochirops corinnae | reverse complement strand
AGGGTATGCAGTTATTTATAGCCCTTTGGGCATAGTTCCAGATTGCTCTCCAGAATGTTTGTATCAGTTCACAACTCCACCAACAATGCATTAGTGTTCTAATTTTTCCACATCCTCTCCAGCATTTGTCATTTTCCTGTTTTGTCATCTTAGCCAATCTGACTGGTGAGATGTGGTATATCAATGTTGTTTTGATTTGCATTTCTTGAATCAATAGTGATTTAGAGCATTTTTCCATATGCTTAAAGATATCTTTAATTTCTGCCTCTGAGAATTGCCTGTTCATATCCTTTGACCATTTGTCAATTGGAGAATGAATTGTTTTCTTATAAATTTGACTTAATTCTCTGTATATTTTAGAAATGAGGCCTTTATCAGAGACACTGGTTGCAAATATTCTTTCCCAATTTCCCACCTCCCTCTTAATCTAGGTTATCCATTTTGCACTTTATAATGCTCTCTGACTCTTCTTTGGTCATAAAGTCTTTCCTACTCCATAAGTCTGACAAGTAAACTATTCCCTGCTTCCCCAGATTATTCACAGTATCAGCCTTTACATGATCACAATTTTTAATGGAGGATGACGTCTCTGACTGGGCTGCTCGGTAGCCTGCCAGGTGAGCCTTGGGATGGCATCATCCTTTAGGCCTTGGCAAGATCTTACAGGGCAACTGACTGCGATTGGGACTTGGGTGATGTAACAGCTTCTCAGTAAAACCATTTTGAAAGTGGTGAAATCCGTTGCCACGGCATTTTCCTGGCAAATTTCTCATAAATTATTTTCCTTTTAAATTTTTTTTACCTCAGTAGAGAGCTGATTAAACTGTACTACCTGTCACACCAGTCACTAGTAACTAGTGGCTGTTGCCCCTGGGAAGACCGCCATGTTTTCTGGGCCACGGGTACTTGCAGCACAAACAGTACGGGAGCTTCCCAGGCTAGACCCAACCACTATCTGAGGTCATTCTACTGTGTCCTTCCTATAAATTGCCATCTGAACTTCCACATCCTGGTAAATCCAACAAGAAGGTGACCAGGGCAGGAACTGTGAACAGAGGGGGCTTGGTTCTGGAGACTCAGGCCTAGGCCGGGGCCAGTGGCATCAGGTCTCACAGGAGGTGCAGGATCATCCACTCAGTCCCTAGGGCTCTGAGCAGGCATTAGGGTAGGGTCAGCCAGACTGGATTGTGGCACCAGCTCAGGGCTCAGACTAGGACCAGGATCAGCAGTGTCCCCAGAGTGGGTAGGACTTGGCCAAACCTTGTGGAACTTTGTTCAGTCTTCATTCTTCTTGCCCTCCACAGCCTTTGGCAATCACCTGCTTTTCCTTGCTCCTCTCTTCTCTCTAAGGCTTCAGGACACCTCTCTCCCCACCTCCCTTCCTTCTCTCTCCTCCCTCTCCTTCTCATTCTCACTCTTCCCCTCCCTCCCTCCTCTCTCTCTCCTCTCATGCCTATCAGGTGGCTGCTCCTGCCTGTCTCCTCTGCTGGGTCTTCATTCAGATCACTAACCCTGCTGTCGTTTCCCAAGACTTTGTCCTGAGGCCTCTTCTCCCTCAATACCACTTCATCAGTTGGTGATGTCATCAGCTCCCACAGGTTCAATTATCTCTGTGCAAACAATTCCTGAATCTATATATCTCACAGCCTCCAGTCTCACATCAACAACTGCCTTCTGGACCCCTTGAACTGAATTTCTGTAGACATCCTGAACGCAGTATGTCCAAAAGAGAACTCATCATCCCCCCTGCACTTGCCAATTTCCCTATTACATGCTCCCACGCTCCCCCAGCTCTGGGTCCTCCTTCTGCTCCTCCACTCTCACCTCCCCCCACAGCCCATCTGTGGCCGAATCTTGTCATTTCCACCTTCAGAGTATCTCTTGTAATCACCCCCTTCTCTATACTCACACAGCTGTTGAGGACACCACACCCTTCCCATCATTCAGGTTCCCAGCTTCAGAATCTCTCACCTGCTTATCTCCCCTCACCTATGTGCCCGTTTGTCAGATCTTGTAGAATTGGCAGTGCCACCTCTCTAGCTCAGGCCTTGTGGCCGCTCACCTGGGCTACTGAAATAGCCTTTTGATGGTCCTTCCTGCCTCCACAGTCTCCATAACCCTAACTCTCCAGTTCTTCTTGTAAGCAGCTACCAGGGATTTTCCTACAGCACAGGTCACTCTTCTGCTGAAAGAACGCTGATGGTTGCCTCCTGCTCCTAGGATCAGATACAAACTTGGTTTGACATTTGAGCCCTTTTAGCATCTGACCCACCCTCTCCTTCTAGCCTTACTGGACATCTCATCCCCACACAGAGCACACATTCCAGCTCAGTCTCCGGCTCCAGCCTCCTTGCTCCTCCTCACACAATGTTCAAGGCTCCAATACCACTGCCTACACAGCTGCAAATACAAGCTATGTGATTTCCGGACCTCAGTTAAATCATCTGTGAAAATGAGGATATACTCCTTACTTCACAAGTTTATGTAAAGCACTTTGCAAAACCCAAATGATCACCTATATGTAGGTATGCCTGCCCTCCCCCTTAGGCTCCTGGGGGGGCGGTGTCCATCTAGCTGGTCCCTGGCACAGAGTAGATGTGTAATAAATGTTTTCTATCTGATTATCTGAGCTAAGTCCAACTCAGATTCTGTGACTTGGGAAAAGGCTGCCAGTGGTTTGGTTCAGGAGCCTCACTACTACTAGGTGGCCATTTCAAGGCCCAGGTGGTATGGCAAGAACAGCCCTGATGGAAGCAAAACCAGCCAGAGCTCCACAGGGAAACCTCAAACTGGGACCCCTCCTCAGCAGGGTGGTCTGAGCCCTACCCCAAGGCGTTGGAGTCAGGCGCACAATCGGGAAGAGAGAAGGGAGCCAGCAGCAGAGACACTGCGGGGACTCGAACCCCGGCCCACTGGGCGCGCCGCCGCCAGTGCCTTTTGCTTTTTGGCGCTCTTTCTCTCACAAAGTTAAGGGTGAAAAGCAAAACCTGAGGCTGCAGGGCAGCCTCAGTAAAAGAAACACCCGCGGACGGGGCTGTTCCCCCCTCCCCCCCACAGCCCCAACAGGGAGGAGGAGCCTCCTCACTGTCTCCAGGAAACCTGTCTGGGGGGCTCCCCAGGCTCAGGATGAGATGGCCAAGCAGGTGATGCTGGACTGACCCTAACCTAATTCCCCTGCCTCCTCCTCTTCTCCCTGGCTGACCCTGCTTGTCTCCTCTCATCTCTCCATCTGATCTGACCCTTCTCTCTCCCATCCTTTTCTCCCTCTGATTGATCCTTCCTCCTCTCCAAGTCTATTTTTACTCACCTCTGTCATTCATCACCTCTCTTCTCTTCCTCTTTTTTCCCCTTCCTTCACTTATCTTCTACCCTCTTATCTTTCCCCTTTGAGCTCCCATCCCCAATTCATGCTCTCTGCCGGACTCCCCCTACCTTTCAAGGTGGTCAACGGCTGACCCAGTTCTAATGAAGGCCCTTCATGAGACAGAAGCCTAGGAGAAGGATCCTTCCTGCCTGGACTCAAGAGCTGACAGTGGAGTCAAGGTGAGTGGACAACGAAGACAGGCCTTTCCCTTAGCCAAGGCCCCACAAGTGCTCTCCCCTCCTCCCCACAGATACACATACAGCTCTCAGCTGTTCCATCCCTCCCAAAAAGAAGCCCCCAAGGAAATCTTACCAAGCCTGCCTCGAGCTGCTCCTCTTTTTCTTTTAATCTTGTTGAACCTTAGGAAGGAAGGGAATGGGAGGAAGGGGTACCCCAGAGGAGCTGGCCTATTTCCTTCCTCCCCCCCATCTGGCCCTGACCTGGCTTTTGCCTTGATAACAGCCCCAGGTTCTACATAGGCCTCACAGCATCTAGCCCATACCTCCTGTGCTCATGAAGGCTCCTCAACCTCTTGGGGTTCAGAATATACCTTACTTAGAACAGAGTGGCCACTCTCTTCTTCCTACAGCCGCACCTTCCCCTATTACATCATACAGACAGTAGGTCTCTCTGTAGATGGCAGATGCCAACTGCTCCCATCATCATCCTCCCCCCTGCCCAAGACCACGTGGTAAAAATCCAGCCAAGGGGACATGGCAACCAAGAACGTCCTGACCATAGCAGACACCTCCAGGGACAGCTGGCTGGTCAACAGTCAACTTCAGGTCATAGGATTTAGAGCTAGACACCCTTTAGAGAGGATCAAGGAAGTCCTTCATTTTACAGTTTAGGAAACAGAGGCTAAAGGTGGAGGGACCTGTCCAAGGTCCCACAGGCAGTAAGTTACAGAGCAGGATTTGAACCCGGATCCTCTCCCAGCAGCCTCCAAGATCACATAGGCAATGCTAGGCCCTCCCCTCCCCACTGCCCATGCCCACTTCCTGGAACACTCACTGCTTCCCTGATGGCTCCTGCATGCTCTCTTCCATGGAGGACGGAGGGATGGTCTCACATCTGCTTGCTTGCACATGAGGGCACAACGAAGTAGCCAGCTTTGTCTCATTCCGGATAAGCCTTCCAAGCAGGCCCTCCTTTTGTTCCCCTTGGCTGGGGAACATCACGGTCCAGAGAAGGAAAGCAGGGCCCAACAAATGCCTTGGCCTCCTCCCCAAAGACCCAGGAGTACAGGGAGTGGGGTGGGGGGAGAAGGGGAGGCAGGGCCCACTGCAGACGGTCCTAGTGGGTGAGGGTGATGATGGTGAGTCAAGGGTAGGGGAACAGGGGAAGCTGAGGGACGGTGACAGGCAGGCAGGCAACATCCCCCACTCCCAGGCTGCCAAGGAGGGCTGGGGGCGGGTGGGAGCCCATCAGCTTGGGCCTGCCATCTGAAGGGACAAGCATCTAAGCAAGACATTTGGAAGGAAGACATTCTGCAGAGTTCAAGGCCAGCCAGTCAGGAAGGAGAAGGGCACTCCCAAGTCATGCACTTCCCTTCTTTCCAGGCTCCCTTCCTACCCGAAGAAGAATTCAATTTATAACAAACTCCAGGCACCAATTCAGGAGCCCAGTTGTCTGATAAGGCCAGGCACACTTGAAGATTCTCATGAAGTCATCACCATTCAGGGGCATGACCTGTGCGTGCCAAGTGAGGAGATGGTACACCAAGGATTCCTGGAGGGGATGGGGGTTGCTATAGGAGAGCAGGCAATCAACAGGAGGAGAAAGGAGAGTTCCCTGGAGGTGTTAGGGGAGCCAGAGGCTGAACAGGCCTGGATGCAGGGGGAAGACAGGGCAGGTCAGTGAGAGGGAGTATTAAATCACACTATCTAAAGGGGTCACTCCAGAATGAGACCAAACAAAAGGTCAAGGTCAATCATACAAGGAATGGGGACCCACCTCAAGCTCAGCGTAACCACAAGCACTTGGTGCTAGGCCCAAGGGGGCCACAGACACATAATCAAGGCAATAGAACAAATCAATGGCATCGGGCCAAGGCAAGTGACTAGAACAATTCCTAGTCCACAAAAGCCTAGGAATCCTCGAAAGCAATTTGTGGGAAAATAGGGTCAGAGCCGCATTTCACACCACATGCTCAGTGAGGCTCAACACCCCCAAGCTAGAACAGAAGAACCGACCTTCACAGCAGCAGAATAATTACAACCAAACGTGGGCCCGGGGTGCCCCTCCAGGCAGAAGCAACAGACAAAGGTGTCAGCGGGCCATTGCCCAAGGGGTCACAGGGTAAAAACCACAACTTGTGAACCGAGAAATGCCGTCAGCAGCCATGTGAACAGTGCTCGAAATCAAGCGGGGTCTTACCTCACCGAGACTACAACACAGAGGTCACGACTGTGACTGCTCCAAAGGGCCCGGAGACAGCGACTAAACTCAAGTCTATGACCCAAGGAGCCTGAGCATGGGAAAGACCCACATAGGCCAAAGTGGTCACAGCAGCAAACACCGGTAGGAGGAGTGTTGGCTCAGCACCTTCAACCACACACCAAGATAAGCTCCAAAGGGAGCCGGGAATCAGACATAAAAGGTCACAGACCAGTCGGGAGCAAGGAGATCACCTCCTTTTAGATGGATGGGGAGGGGAAAAGTTCATGACTAAACAGGAAATTGAAAAGATCATACAAGATAAAACGGACAATTTTGATCAAATACACTTTTAAAGTTTTTGCACAAACGTGATGCAGCAAAATTAGAAGAGGAACAGTTTAATAGAAAAAATCTTTGCAGCAAGTTTCTCTAATAAAGGTCTCACATTCCAGATACACAGAAAAAACTCATTAAGAGCCATTCTCCACAAACTGATCAAAGAATATGAACCTGTAGCTAAGTTATCATATGAAAAATGCTCTACCTCATTAATAATTAGAGAAAGGTAAATTAAAACAACTTCTGAGTTTCTACATTAGGAATGAGGACAAGGACCTATACATATAAAACCATGTAGAGTATTCAACAACTGGAAACTTTAAGTACAGAAAAGAATATTATTGGGGTGCAAGAAATGATGAAGACGGCCCCTCAGAAACCCAGGGATTTGTATGAAGTGATGCGGAGGAAAGTGCTCAAATCTACAACTTATCCCGTGACATTACAGAGAAAAACCACGTGGCTTTAGAATTCCCAGTAACAGAAGGATAAACCGCAGATCCAGAAAAGCAAAGTTCAAACCCGCCACTCGCCTCGGTCCAGAAGGGCCGAGCTTACACTATATTTGGGGACGTGACCCATCTGTTTGGCTGGACTCTGCATCTTTATGATTCCAGGGAAAAAAATTCTCCATCCTTGTACTATCAATTCATCACTTAATAATTAGAAAAAATGTAGAGCAAATGCCCAGTATCAAAGAAAATGGGAAGATGCTCTATAAAAAGCAGTAATCAAAAGTATGTAATTCTAGGTAACAGATTAAAGACAGCCTTCAACCAGAACCAAGTGTGCACAACAGACGTGGTTTGATAAGCCCAAGACCTTATAACATGTCAGGGGAGATAGTTAACTATTTTTAAAGAGCAGAAAATTAAATTTTAGTAGAGCAAAGTAGAGTGGATTCACATCGCAATTCCAATGATAAGGTTTTAAACCACCATAAAGAAAGAGGAGAAAACGAACTATAACATCAATCAAGACTGAAGAGGAAGAAAATTCTTGGTCTCCAAATAGACGGGCAATTTGATTATTTAATTCACAACAAAATTAACTGCCCTCAAATAAAAAAAAGAAACAGATGGAGGCGTAAAGGCGGGATATTCGTAGTGAACGTTTCTGTGGACATGCAGCCATAACCTCTGCCTAAGGCAACATCACAGTGTTTGATGACGAGCTTAAAGGTGGGACTGACCAAAGAAGAAATCTTTGTTCGTCCTCAAAATTCTTATCTCTAAGCAACCCCTGGGTCTGGCCAGCAACTGGGGCAAGGGACCAAAGAATAAGCATATGTGAATGTCCAGAAATCCTGTTTCCTACAAGAAACGATCAGCATGAAAACTACGGAGAAATGTGGGAGGATATATGGAGCACTGGTGAAGGAAGCAGAACTAAATCAGCACGCACACTACCTGAAATTATAATAAGCTTACAAAAGCAGGAAAAAGCCCCGAGCTCAAAAAGGGGCTGTGGAAGCAAAGCCGACAACCTTGTTACTGTCCTGTGAGTTTCCAGCCACCATTGGAAGAAACTCAAGTTTCTCCCTCCCATTTTTGCCCTTTTTTTTGGGGGGGGGGTGTGGGGAGAATCGTAAACACGGAGCCAGGTCAGTTCAGAAGTCACGCACGGCATAGTCTGGCTGGACCAGTGACCACTGAGAGGGGTAGGAGGAGATGAGAAAAGGAAGAGGCGCTGGACTGCAGAAGGTGTTGCACAGCATTGTGAGCACAATTCTCCCACAAAGCTCAGGCAGGTAGGATGTTATGACACGCGCAGAAATAGGGATGGGAAGAGTACATTTGGTTGGTTTACAGAGCTCACAGAGGAGGGTTAGGGTTAGTTGGTACAACAAGGATAGAGCGCAGGAGATCTGGAGGTGCATATTATGGGGCGGAGCAGAGAAGAAGATACAAAAGCAAATGCTTTACTGAAAGTTATTACTGAGAGATGCAACCAAAAATACCTTAGAATTGAGATTGTGAAATAAACCAATCCGAAATAATTTTTATACTTAAAAAAATAAAGCCACAAAAGACAAAAAGAAATACCATTTGCAATAATGACTATGTAGTAAATACCAGGACATTTATCTACCAAGACACAGAATTAGACTTATAACTATAAAGTATTTTAATATTTAAGTATTTTAGGGTTTTAAGTATTTAGGTATTTTAAGCATTTACTAACATTTACTACTACCTAAGTATCTCAGTAAAATAAAAGCAAGAATTGAGTAATTGGAGACATTCAATGTGTATGGTTAGGTGGAACACATCAAATCTACTTGTAATGCTGCATTACACTTATCTACCAATAAGTTACTTCATAGCAATAAGTAAAAATGAATTTGCAAAAGAATAGTCAAAAGGAAGTTACAGGAAGGAACAAGAAAGGGAGATTTGCATGGCAACATCTCTGAATATATTATAGAGCAGTAATCAAAACTATATGGTACTACTTACGAATCAAAAAAGGACACTGATGTAAACAGGTCACTTTGAACTAGGAGCAGATTTACAAGAATAGTGTTTGACCACTCCATGATCAAAAACACTAAGGATAAAATATATCATTCAATTAAAAAAGGACCATGTAGAGAAGTATGGCGAAAGTTTTTTTAAAAGCTTGAGTCAAGTATCATGCCACCTATCACAAAGATTACAAGTGTGCCCCATGTCCTAAATACAGTGGCAAGAAAACTAAGAGATTAAGGGAAAATCTTTGCAAAGCACATTTCTAATAAAAGTCTAACACCTGAGTTTATAGTGGTATGACCTATTAACCCAAAAGACAAAGGGACAAAAGGGCAAGGGAAATGAACAGGCAGTTCTCAAAAGAAAACAAATCAACAACCATGTGAAAATGTTCATGCTCTAGCAAGAGGAATGTAAATTAAGCGCCAGGTTGTTCTCTATTGATACAGATACAGGGTGAAGATGGCTAAAACATAGTGAATCCAAAGATGGTGGAACTGGGGATAAACAGGCTCATCACTCCCTGGTGGAGGGAGATTTCTTTTGGAATGTGAGTCAGAATTACAAACTTGTTTATACTTTCCATGCTGGGGGAAGAGACAGGAGAGGAACATGAAACAGTGGATGCACTGCTGGCCTTGGAGCCAGAAAGACCTGCTTTCAGTCCTGCCTCTGACACAGGCCCACATCCCTTATCCTTAGTGCGAAAGTATTCTTAGCAAAACTAGAAACAACTCATCTGTTCGACAGTTGGGGAATGGCTGAACAAGCACTAACACCATACGTATGCTGAGTATAATTCTATTAATGATAAACCACACCAGAAAAACACAAAAAAAGCTTGGAAGGGGTGAGGAAGAGAATCATTAAATTCCTGTTAACGTCTACTTCTTAAAAGCCACTGTGACTAACAGAAATTTAAAGATTCATTCACAGGATTTTTACTTCTTGATGGTAATGTTTTTACGACCAAATAATAGATGAATACTTCTTATAAATGGCGAAAAGTAATATCGAGTACTTTGTCTTTCAAAGGGGAGAATTTGGAGAAATTAGGAATTGATCAGTCGGTACGTTGGTGATTGGTGAAGGTGATGACGTCACCCCAACTAGCCTCTGTGGTACTGCATTAAAGTGCTAGACCAATATGGCACTTTCAGAAAATCTGATGAAAATAAATGATCTGGAACAGTGAATTATAATGTCAGAAACTGCTTCTTTGGGGAATGAGGGCGCCCCTCGCACCTGCACGGGCAGACGCCCGCCCACTCCTTTAAAGCTCTCACCAGAGTGATCTGCTATCAGGTAAGTATCAGGAAAGCAGAGCGATACAGATTACTCTAAACGAAATGCAGATGAAATAGGCTAGTATTGGACAAAGCCCAGATCATGAAACACTGAGGAAAAAATACGCCTCACAGACCAGAGTTCCCATTGCCTCAATGGTCCAAATATTTTTTTCAAACTATAAGAATTAGGAAATAATGAATGTTGTAGTTAACTTTCCTACAAAATTCTGAAGTATTCAACCAAGTGAGAAATTACAGGCAGCAAAATGCAAATTGTCAGGAAGAAAAGAGTGTCTTGGCCCCGTATACTTGAGAGAGAAGTCTGTGATCTGAAATATGGTCAAAGGACACCAATGAACAGTTTGAGAAAAGAACCATCACATATTCACACAAAATCAGAAAAACGCAAAGAGAGAAAAGAGCTTCTGCCTTCTTCTATGGGGCTCCCACTGGGGGCTGGGCTGCTTTTTTGTCACAGGGAAGACTTCATGGGGAAGGGCAAGACAAGGGTAAATCAGGAAATAAGTAACACATAATTGTACCAAATGTAGCGACCTGAGCAAAGGAGGAAACACACGAAGAAAGAGCGATGGATCTATAGACACACACACTTGCAACTGAATATAGTCACATAAGTAACAGCAAACCATCTGAGAAATAGAAAAATTCAAAAGGGGGGGGGGAAATGTGACATAAATCAAGGGCTATTTGTTAGTTGAAAAATTTTTAATCTACAGACTGTAAATTTGTGATTCCTTTTATTTCTGTTCTTTAATTAATGACTAGAATTTCTACAGCATTAAAAAAAACACAGGCCTGAGTCGTGGAATGCTGAGGCCCAGGAGAAGCCACTGCTGACAGATGAGCTAACCTGAACCACACGTAATTAAAAAATAATATTGCCACAACAGTAAACACTTGGGCATTTACCTAGACACACATTTTGTTAGTCAGGCATGCCTGACTCTTCATGAACCCATTAGACATACATTAAGCCAATCATAACATAGCTTTTAGAGAAATGAGGAAATTGGCGATTGGATGTGCATGGCTAGGTTTAGCCAATACCTTAAAATGGTCAAAATTACCTCAATTATTCCACTGACTTTGGTGTTACATAATGTCTCAGGATCAACACAATATTTTATAGGATTAAATAACATTTGTGACAAATTTTCAAAGGTTCTTATATGAAAGGGGAAAAGGGAGATGGATTTCTGTAACTCCAAACATACCACAAACCTGTAATTAAATTGATCTGGTCCCAGGTACGGCAGAAACGATCAGTGAGCCAGATTCAGTAGCCCCCAAGTAGGAGAAGATGTATACGATACACAACTTGATCAATCCAAAAGCTGAAGAGAGGAAGAAAATTCCATTCAAGTGGGAAAATGGGCTCAGGTCAACTTCCATACCACCCGCCCAGATACACTGCAAATGCAGAGGCAACAGAAATGTCGTTATAAAAATCCTTAAGAACTAAGAGTGAAGGGAGCTCCCACACTATTCATCAAGAAGAGCAATTAGAGGGAACAAAACAGATTTCATCGTGTGAGATTTTGCACAACAAAATTTAAAACATTGAGAGGGAAAAGGCAAACATAGGGGTCTGGGCAGGGGGTGTATCATGGGAACAAAGAAAATCCATCATTCAAAATGTTACAATTTGATAGTAGACACAATATTCATCTTCCAAATGGTTAGGATACACTCAGGCAGCTCGTAAAAGAAGTACAAATAACTACATGGAAGTCTTTAGAAAAACTGGCACAATGCCTCACAACCAAAGGAGCCAAGATTGCAAAAGACAACATTTAACGCTGGTAGAGCTGCGGCAAAGTGGGCACAACGTGCTTCTGCAGGGGCAGTGAGAAGCTGGTGATCTCCTGGATGAATGTGGCACCACCCAATAAAGAGCTGCAGTACCTCTAAGGCCTCCGACTCCAGTGCCAGGGCTGTGCTCCAAGCAGATCTACTGGCAGGAACAAGACCATTCAAAACAGCAAAAACCCAGAACCCCCCCGAGTCCGACAAGGGAAGCCTGGCTGAACAGCCTTACTATCTGGACTGTCTCATAAGAAACAATTCATTGGGAAAAATGGGAAAATATGAAACTGAAACAGTCACACTGACCACAATTAAGAAGCAAACACCAGCAGAGATACATAAATGTTCGAGAGACAATTGTTATTACTACTTAAAGTGAATAAAAACATAACATGCATAAATCTTGGGGGTTTTGAAATTAAGTTGTTTTTTTTTAATTCTAAAAATGACCAACCATCGGGCACGTCAGAGGGCTAGAAACCAAGGGCTGCCACCTGAGGCCTGCGAAAGGTCGCAGCTTCCTGAAGGTGGGGTGTGGGAGGGCCACAGGGGGAGGGGGTACAAGCTGTGACCGGAGGAGACAAAACATTTCTAAAGTTACATCAGAAGTACATGGGAGATGGGAATCAATCTGGTTCTGTACGAAGTCTCAGAAGGAAGGTTATCATCAGCTGGGGCTCTGAGCCCAGCAGGGGAAGGTAGGTGAGCCTTCGAGTAGGGTTCAAGAGAACCAGAATGACACAGAACCACACCCCTTGGAGAGAACGGGCACCTGCATTTTCAGCAGTAAATGAATCTTTCCTCTTGTATCAGAGCAATGCTAGGAAGAATGGGATCACGTCGGACAAGTGAATTATACCAGTTCCTCGATATTACAAGGTAGGGTCCCTATTGTCTCCATGTGGGATTCAATTTTTGTCAAAGTGTTGAATATTTTAATTTAACAAATGCAATGCCATGGTATTAATTAGCATGAGTATCGTACTTCTAACACATGATTAAACTTAACGGATTTATATACAAAATCTGGAATAAAACACTTCAAATGACCACCAGGCTCACAGAACCCAAGAGTAGTTAGTACCATCACAACACACTAAGTAAAACAGCAAAAAGAAACACGTGGAAACCTTTTCAGAGGTACCACCTTTTCTATGTGGGATTCAGCTTAAAAAACAAAAGCTGACATCCACTATTTGCAGAACTCTCTCCTGAGGGCTTAGCGAGGTAAGTGGAAAAGCTCAGATCGAGGTCAAGGCCATGGGGTGAGAACCAAGGGGTTACTATACCCTCTCCCCAGGAGAAAAACACTTATCATAGCAATGAGTAGCTTCAGAAAAATGGGATGTAAGGTGAACACAGAAATAATCAGCATTTCTAGAGTCTGTGGAAGCACACGTATTAAAACCTTTTTGTTTCAATGAAAAAATATTTTAAATAATATTACTCCAATCTACAAGCTTATACAGACCTTTTCCCTTCACAAAAGGATGTGGATAAAACAGAGCATCAAACTGAGAATAAAAAAGTGCCTCTGAGCCAGGACTGTCTTTCCTCATCCATTCTGAGCCCAGGGCCCCAAGCCCCACCTCAGTCCAGGGGCCTCTCCTCCATCAGGAAAGCAGGAGACTGATCCCAGAGAGGCCGCACCTGCTGTCTCTGGGGAAGGTCCCAGAAGGAACTGAGGAATCTTAGAAGTCTTAAGTGACGGGTGTTCTGTTGGAAAAAACCCCCAAATGGCCTTTCACCTCTGCCATATGGAGTGCTGTAGTTATAAATGTCCTCTCAGATTGTCTCGAGGTAGAAAAGTACATGTGGGCATTTCTCTAAGACAGAAATGCTTGGATTCAGACTATTAGTCGTTTCTGAAGGATTTGTGATTAAAACAGAGTACAGTATTTTTTCTTGGACAGTTCTCTAACAAAATGCACAGTATTTGTACATTCACCTACACATACATATAAGTATACACACACACATGAATTATATATAATTACAACTTAGAAAGAGCACTAAATTGGACAAGGAAGCAAATGCAGAAGGAGGGTGCAGCCGAATGGTGCCTTGCTCTGGTGTTATATTAACATCCCCGGGCTCCGCTTAAATGTCATTTGTGCACCAGTAAACGACACCAAAGTACTTATCATCAAAGGGAATAAAAATCTACTATGGACAATGAAATTGGGGGGCTTTTGTAACCTTTTTGTGGTTTTGGTCCTGTGTTGCCCATCACTTACTACATTACCGAATCGTATCTGAGAGGCTGCACAGAACACAAAAGACAAACATCCGACATCACGGTACCAGGTATGACATTGAGTCTCAGGAGCCGAGGCCACTGTGGGGGAGGGGAGCTGTGAAGAAGAGGGTCACAGGGGAGTGGGGGAAGAACTCACACAAAGCATAGGGGAAAAAAGGTCAGAAGTCTCAGGGACTGAAAGGCCAGTATGGGAAGACTCCCAATAGCTTGGTCTGGCTGGGGCTGTAAAGGGCACCAGGTTATTGGATGTGGGGGAGGAGGCGGAAAAGGCTTTGAGTCATATTAAAGAGAAACACAGGCATACGGCATATGTACATACACGTGTTACAGAAAGGACACGTGGGATTTTGGAGCAATAAATGGATTTCAATATTCCAAAGGGCCTTTATGGTCATCCCAAGGGATTCAATTCCAACACTTCTTAGCATCTACAGTTTGTAGATGTGGGGGCAAATCAAAGCTTTGTTTAGACTTTAGTGTGGGGCCATATATGATATACATCACATTCTCAAAACAAAATGAAAAACTGATCTAGACGGCAAGCAGCCTCAGCAAAAACAGGATAAAACTCCAAAAACCACCGAGTTTTATATAAACCTCTTTTTTAGATGCACAAAAATACCATTTGCAAAGACAGATCACATCTAATATATGTGGGTTTTCAATTACAAACACACTGAGTATATAAAGTCAATCACCGATTTGTTCACCTCGGGGTCAGCACCACCCCATTACATCCAATCTGGTTTATTACAGGCTGTCTCAGTGCTCAAAAGGATCCTGCTAGGCAGCAGTGGATCAGGCTTGGGAGTCGAGAAGAGATCCTGCCCCAGGTAACTATAATGCCAGGTAACCACGGGGCCGAGGACAAGTCACTCATTTTCCTTCTTCACCAGATGCAGATCATCTCACCTACTTTCAGAGATTGTGGTAAGAAACAAATCAGATAGCTTATGTATAGCTCTTTGCAAACCTGAAAGTGCTGTATAAATTTAACTAATATGATTTTTAACAAACAAAATTTATACAACAAATGAGAAAGGTAATTGAGAGAAGAGGATTTGTACAACAAGATATTCTATACAAAATACATTCTAAAGTAAGAATCCAAACCATGCAATAGATTATATCAACAAAACAGAATTAAGTCGCTTTAAGTGGAACATGGATACATACAATAAGCTGAGAATGCCACGCCCACCGGGGAAGGGATCCATTATTTAATACCCAGGAAAACTGGAGAGCAAGCCGAGGACGGGAAATGGCCTCAGATATATGTACCATGTGCCTCAATGAGTTGCAAATGCATGTGATCTATTTTAAAACTAACATCCTAAAATATTAAGACTTGATCAGAGGCTATATAAAGTTATGCAGGTAGGAAATTCTTAGCTAGTTAGCAAATACAGCAGTTAGAAGAGACAAAATAATGGGTTTCATTGTAAGCCTGGCATAAAAAATATAAAGACTGAGTAACTAAAGACAAAAAGTTGAAGGACAGAAACATCCAAAGTATCAAAACACAAATTGTTAACCACCTGAAAATGTTGAAACAAATTTTTAAAAATGCAAACTGGCAAAGATTGTGGAAGACAATATTCAATGCTGGCTGAGCTGGAGTAAAACAGGCACATGACGCATGTTGGAGGCAGCCATGAACTGGCATGATTTGAACACAATACAACATGATTAGAGATGGGAGCAGCCACAACACTTCTGAGGCCCTTTGAGCCCAGGGATCCCCACCACGGGGCCAGCCTTTCAAGGCAACCAAAGACCCAGTTGTAGAAGACACACATAGCAGCATTATCTGTAACAAAGAGCAGAAACTCACGAATGCAACAATTGAGAAACACCTAAGCAAATCATGATCTGAATGTGATGAAATATTGTGGCACCATCATATTTTTTAACGTGGGAAGATGTGAAATATTAAAGCAGAACAAAAAAAGTATTCATAGTGGTTGCGATTACACAAACTACAAATACTAGAGGGAAAAGACGCCAGTGGTCGGAAGAGGACGATTGACACGGTTTTTTGGAGGAAAAGATCTCATCGTAAATAATAAAAGCTGGGTCGTTGTTTTTAGGACTTTTGAATGTTTTTATCTCCCAAAATCACCGACCTCTAAGTGTCCTGCAAAGCTAAACCCCAGCACTGCTGCTGCTTGAGGCTCAAGAGGCCAGCGCTAAGCCAGACAGGGGACTGGGGGAGGCGCGGAGGAGGCCGGGTTTGAACTGTGCTTTACGGGACTCGGGGGAAGAATTCTGCAGGCAGGAGCTCTGGGGAGAAGGCTGAAGGGGCAAATCCAAGGAGGTCGCGATGAGGCTTTGTTAAATACCAAAAGGAGATAGACACAAGAACAGCCCCCCCTCAGAGTTACGCTGGGCACACTGCCTTTGCTGGGCATTCAAGGCCACAGAGCTTGGCTGAACATGGGCTGAGATAAAAAGTTTAACGAGATGCAGACGGTGGATGAAACATAAAACAGTGTAAATAGTAGTAACTACGTGAATTTAAATTATGAGGAAATAGGCAAACAAAACCCATCGAGACACTCCATAGTTACTTCATAACCATATTGGTAGAGAAGGAAAAACAACCTCCCCAGTGGGCAGAGCTGGGGAGAAATGGGCACGTGGTACTGCTGGGGCAGCCACGAGCTGGCATAACCACTTCAAAGCGACATGGCGTCACAGAATGAAGGGAACCCGCTACTAAACACCTAAGAGAAACATTGACAGGAAATCAAAAGTCCAAGCCCTCCGAGATAACCACATCCTCAACAAGTGGGGAGCAGCTGGATGAGTCGCGATGACCCGCATGGGATGGGAGCGTTGGACCAGGGGAATGAGCAAATATTAGGAAAAAAGACAAAGAAACACGGAATACTGCCGGGAAACCAAAGTGAGTCTGAAAGAATAAACGCGAATAAAAGCAGCACACCGAGAGGGCCGTCAACTGCCGATTACAGAGAAGAAAAATCTACTGTTCAAAAAGATTTTTGTTTGTTTGTTTTCCGGTTTAATTTTGTTAATGTTCTGAAATTGCCAACCACAAAGTACAAAATCCCCCATTTTAAATACCAAAAGGCCATACCCATAAGGCCCCTTCTGAGGCATCTATGCATGCACTGTCCTGGGACAGGGGAGGGACAGCCTTTCCTGGCCTTCAAGCCCCCAACACTGTGGGCAGAGCCTGGGCTAGAACAAGATGAGGTCCAAAGCTGACCAGTACAGACCAGAGGGAGACAGCACACAAAAAGGTTAATATCCAGCATCATTTGAGAAGTACAAGGGTGGTCCAGTCTGAGGGCAGGTCATTCGTCAGGGGGGCTGAGGAAGGAGTGGGTAGCTCTTGAGCTGGGGTTGGGAAGCAATACACAAGGTGTAGGGGAAAGGCTGCAAGTCACAGGGGCTGAGAGCACGGCCTATGGGAGACCCCTCAACAGCCCGGACTGATTGGGGCTATAAAGGTACCAGAGTATAGGGGAGCTTTAAACTATATTAAAGAGAAGGGCGAGGGCACACACACACATACACACACACGGTGTGAAGAAAGGATGCAGAGATTCTGAGCAGAAATGCAGAAACTGAAGGGAAGCTGAAAGTATGTATTAGAGCAGTTGAAAAATCCAACATCAAAGTGCCAGGGAGCAGACATATCACTGAATTGATGGGAAAATTGGGTAACAGCAGAGACACTGATGTATCTGCCAGTGTACACGTGACCTAAATTCTCTAAGAACTTTTATGAAGAACAAGGAGATTCCACCAGGTGAAAAATATGTATCAACCTGACAAATAATGCAGTGACAGGAGACAAAATAAATGGGTCTGATGGCAAAGACCTGACCTTGAAAAACAATCAAGTGACCAAATTTATAATTTTCATTTATCAAAAGATTTAAGTGTCAAAGGACAGAAACAAGCACATGTCAAACCACAAAAGATACATGAACCCCATGAGAGTATTGGAAACACGGACTGGGAAAGCCAACATCTGATGGCGGCTGAACCTGGGGGGGGAGGGGGACACTGAGACCCCGCTGGGGAGCCGCACTGGGATAACCTTCTCAGTGGGAGACGGTCTCATGATAAACAAGCCCCACACACGTCCTTTAGCCTCAGGGATTTCTCTACTAGGTTACACCCTAGGACACAAGGGGGGGAGAAGACATCAGCGCCTATGAGATGGGGGAGCAGCAGCAATTCTAAGAGCAAAACTCCAGAAATCTACATGTGACAACTGGGGAATGGCCGAACAAACCACACCACGCAATGGGATGCAGTGCTGGCACACCCCAGGAAATTACAAATGTGAAAGAATAAAACAGGGGAAGAGCCAAGAGTATGAACACTGGCCAAAGTTATATAAACTCCAGAGGAGCCACATGAATGGTCAAAAAGGAACAATGCCAAGACAGAAATCCTCCACAATGAATCAGGCAAGTTTGACTCTGTACTTGTCTTCTCAATATCGTTATACTCTAAAATGACCTACCACTCAGTCTGTCACACACCCCACTTATCCACAGCTGCTACTAACGGCCCAGGAAAGGTCACTACTGATAATGACTGACTACTCCTACCGGCTAAGCTTTCCAAAGATGCAGCTAGAGGATAGAGGTGGCAGGGAGAAAGGACGGGGAAAGCAGAATGTACGACGTTATCTGAAACAGAACTTTTGACAGACAGAAACCAGATGCTACATGAGACCTAGGGGGAAGTCACTGTCACTGGGAGACACAAGGCATCAGGGGAAAAAATATTGAAATCTTGAAATCCTGGGGATCTAAAGGTAGAGTAGTACCAGATTACAGGGGGTGGGGGGAGGCACTGAACCACAGCCGTATTAAAGAGCATGGCTGTACACACGTACACACACACACACACACACACACACACACATGCTCTCTACAGAATACAGGGAATCTGAGGGCAGTAAATGGACTTACTCTCCTTTTCCTTCCTAGTAACATTAAGAGGAGAAAGTATAGTAAGTATGAGGTGGTTTATGATAAATATTGACACGGCCTCGGTCATCTGTGGTCAATCCATGGTGTTCAATTCCGATATTGTTAAGTATTTCCTGTTCATGGATCCTTGCATTGACAACTTGAGGAAATAAGGAAAAGGTGAGATGACAGCCAGGCCCTGACATGAACCATGACCGTGATGGGAGAACCAAGACACCAATAGTGCCTCTCCTAACACAAAGAGAAAAAACACATAACTAATGAAGACGCAGCACTTGGCTGCTCTAGCAAAAACAGGGCAGCAGTGACACGCAAACCGCCAACATTCCCGTAACGTTCTCTGCGACAAACAACAAAAACAGATTGGAAGACCACTTACAACAGAGCCCATTATTAAATATTCGGGCATTCACCTGAAACACGTTAGATCTTTAGTCAACTCCACCACAGTTTTAAAGAAATAATTACATTAGACAGAGAGTACAGTACACACGGTGACTAAAATGTTCATCGAGTCTTGCTGCCTCCATAGCAAAATGTATCTTAATGTAGTCATAAAAACTGAGATTGATATAAAATTCATGTACAGAGAGATATATCAGATTAAGTAAGAAATGGAGCCGCGGATCACATCAAATAGCCCTACCTCAAACAAGTACATTATACTATGCGATAACCTCAATTACCCCAACACCAGGGAGAAGACCTATTATCCAATACAGGGCAGAAATGAGATTAGATTTCCCAATAAATGTTCCAATGAACTTCAGAAGAAGTGATCTATATATTAATTACCATAAAGAAGTTCTCAAAAACTACAAATCAGTGTTCAGACTAGTAGGAAAAAGTGAACCTAGAAGAACTTGGGTGATGCCTCATGACCCACCTGGCAGAGACTACAAGAGACATCCCCTGTTGGTGGAGCTGTGGCAAAAGAGGCCCGTCATGATCCTGCTGCTACGGCAGCTAAGAATCTGGCCTCATTTTCTCAGGGAAACAGGGGATCATACCATGAAAAGCTACAATGTTTCTTATAACTTCCCACCCCTGGGGATCCCACCACAAAGGCTAGTCCTTAAAAAAATGCCAGCCTCACTAGGTATGGCAGCCTTATCTGTAACAAACCCCTGGAAATTTACTCGCGATATGATGGAATATTGTTGTGCCACCAGAAATGACAATTAAGAAATAAAATATAAGATGATCACATACTATAGACCCAAAATGACATTCACAATGACCATGACTATATATAATCCAGTACTAGGGCGTAGGGAGAAATGGAAATGTGCAGAAGAGCTTAGTTAATAATGCTTATTATTAAAGAGAATAAAAACCTACCGTAATTAATGGAACGGGTTTTTTAAACATTTTCTGTTTCATATGCTAAAATTACCAGCCTACATTATAGAGCTAAAATCCAAGTTTTGAGGCCCAAGAAAGGTTCCTGCTGAATGAAACAGAGGGTTTCAAAAGGAGGAAACACAGGAAGAGGGAGCAGGGTTTGAATTGTGTTAAGAATTTGGAGGAGGAATTCTAAGGGGAGCAGGAGGCTCAGGGGTGCTCAGCAGGGAGGAGGAAGAGGAGGGCACACTTCAGGGAGTAGAAATGAGGTTGGAGGAGACACATCATTGGAGGTTAGCCAAAGAGGGACTCCTAACCATGTAACCTTTCAATATCAAAGGGAAATTGAGTATTCTCCCTCTCCCTGCCCCACATTAAAAAGAAGCCTGGGCAAACACATCCACTTGACAGAGAGGACAAACTGCATGGGATTTTACAGCAATAAATGGATTATGGTGTGTATAGAAAGGAGAGCCCTAAAGGGAGATTTCAAAATGACTCAGAATAGCAAAGAAACCTAAGCAGTACCAGGTATAAAAGGGAAAAGAACAAACCAAAATACAAGAAGCTTAAATGGGCCCCATCATTTGATGGCCTAAAAATACCAAAGCACCAAGAAAGGACACGTTACCCAGCAAAGGGAAACCAACAGCTGTGTGTGGTCAAGTGGGATTAGATACACTAAGATTCCACCAAATCACAGAAGTAGAAGTGATCAAACCATCATAAAGAATTAAACTAATAGAATATTCTAACATAATTCTGAGAGGGAGGAAATTATGAGCTACTTAAGTAAGGCAATGGTGGGAGACAAAAAAATGCATTTGTATAATGTGACCATCTTTGGTATAAATGCAGGGTTTCAAGGGTAAAAGGTAAACAGAATGGGGGGAGCACGGACTTTAAATGAAAGATTTAACGTCAAAATCTGTCACCCAAATCATAACAACAGCACCTACCTCCTGGCTTAGCATAATGGCATCTCACATGATCCTTACAGCAAAGTACTTTGCAAACCTGATAAATGCTATTATTAGAGTCGAAGGAAATTTGTCTAACAAATTAAGAGGAAAAAAAGAAGACTTAGACTGCAAAATATATTCTAATAATCAGAATTATATAAGGGCAATGAAACAGATGTGTCACCTTAAAGCTTGTGCCTACCTTGGGACTGTTCGGGAAACCCAGTATCGCAAAGCATTGGGGAAGCAATGCATTATTAAACAGACAGGAAAACACAATAGTAGCACATGGAAAAACAGATTAGGCAGCCCTCACACCATATATCCAAATAAGCTGCAAGCTCTATGGTGTAAATGATCTAAATAATTTTAGAAATCTCATAAAGACTTGGGAGATAAAGGAATGCTGCATCACAATTAGAGAGGTGGGAAATCCTCACCTGTTTAAAACAGACAGCATACAGAGAGCCATTTATCAATAGTTTTTTTCATAGAAGTCCAGCGTCCAAAATATAAAGAATTGGTAAGAATAGCGTTCATTTTCCAAAAGATAAAATGGACAAAGGATATAAACATGTAATTTTTAAAATGACGATCACTGCCAACATTAAAACTTTCAAACTAATCAGAGTAATGCCATCGAGAAGGGCTCATGTCTCATGGCTGGACCACGGCTGAACAAGTGGAGTGCAAGAGAGTCAAGCTGTACCAGAAGCAGGCCAGGCTGCCTAAGTCTGCAACTTGACAAGGATAAGAATATGGGGAATGAAAATAAAGCAGAACAGAGAAAATGCAAACCCCCCAGGGGAGGGGGGGAACACCACCAGCGTTCAGGAGGGCTATGATAACCCTACAAAAATGAGCAGCTATCAGAAATACCATTTACAACAGAACACACAGAGAACGTGGGCATTCATAGAGACAACTACAAAACAACGTAGAGAAATAAGTTGAATAGCAATCACCCCCACACAGGGCCGTGGACTTTGCCTTGTACTAAGTCTCTGTATCTACAGGCTACAGGCTGCCTCATTGAATTGGGTAAAATTGGTGTTAACAAAGGAAAAAGGATATTATGGAGAGAAGGAACCTTCTCAAAGCAGTGACCTAACTACCCAGCACTAGACAGAAATAAGAAAATCTCAATAAACACATTTTAAGTAGAAGTGAATCTGCATCACAAAAAAGGCACTTTTCCAGGAAGGGAAAACTGAAGGCAGTATTGGGGGTGAGGGACCCACAAGGACGATCAGCAGCACGCCAGGTATTTCCCCATACACTGCAAAGGCAGGCTGTATTTCTAAATGAATGAAATTGAAGAGAGAATGGATTATGGAATCCCATCGAGTTAGGGAAATTGTCAGCCATTCCACAGAGAAATTACAGGACATGAAATATGAAATGCTTGTATAATTTTGTACAAGGAAACATAATGATCTATTATAATAAAAAGGAAAGACTGGGAAACAAACTTGCAATATACATTTCAGATAAATGTGGCGTCCACAAAACTAAAACACAGGGACTGGCACAAAGGCCTGTGGGTCAGGAGTGTGTGAAGGATGGAGCCATCCTTTGGGTGCTGCTCAGCACCTCAGAGCTGGACATTGGGCAGCCTCCTTAGTCAAGCACCTTCCTCAGAACTGGGGCTGAACCAGCCCTGATCTAAGGCCTGGAGTGAGGTTGGGGTGGGGTTGGGGGTGCAGGAGATACATTTTAGACACAGCATAGATACACTCTAGTAACTGTTACAGGGGGATCCTTAAGCAATTTGAGACAAAGTGTCACTAGGGCTAAGAAAGAAACCACTTTTAATTGGCAAAGGAACAGGAAAGAAACAGAAGGTACACAGCAGGAAGTTGGACTTCTGAGGCTGGACAGGCACTGACCTGGAAAAGGTGGTGGGCCACCAGCACGCTATTGCTGGGAAGGGGCACCACTCATTCCACAGGGAGCTGGGCAGACAGCAAGGCAATGGGTGAAGAGCTTTTGGGCAGGGAGGGAAATAAGACAGGTCTGGGGCCTGGGACAGTAAGAGCTGGTGAGAGGAGACTGGCCGTAAGCCTGGCTGGGATGACAGGGGAAAGCGGCCCCCAAAGGACACATGAACTCAGCACACTGATGGAGGGCCCCAGGAAAGCCTGCAAGCATTTCGTCCTAATACTTTTCAAGGTCTACCAAGCTGCCAGGGAAAACTGTGAGGGGGTGAAGTTTACTTGGCAAGGCATCAAGGCTGTACGCTAATAACATGAGCGTACAGCCGCAGGACAAATGGAACATAGATGTTATATTACTACTTATACCTAAATATGGCTACATTAATCACCTAACCTTATTGTGCCACTAAGTATTACAAACCATGAAACCCTGTAGGAAGATGGGCAGTTCTGCAGAAGAAAGTCACAGCAACAATCCCAGGCGGCATCTAGAAGGAGAGACCTCTCCCCAGGCTAAGCCATGGCCACGGAAGGGTGTTAGGCAAGGAAAAGCCCTCGGCAGCTGTGGAGGCCTGCGTTTGGGCTGACTCGAAACCAGCAAAACCCCAGAAAACAGACTGGCTGCCACCTAAGGAAATCCAAAAGGGAGACAAGTTCCTTCGAGGGAGCAGCGGGAAGGCCAGGACAGACAGACGCCCAGGCTCCATCGGTCCATGCGGACGGATGGTGATTTTGTTGCCAGGGAGGGTTTGGGACAAAGGCCTACAGTCACAAGCACGCCCACCTGCGGAGGTGCTTCTGAACCATCAGAGCCGCCTTCCCGCCCCGGCTGGCAGGCACGGTTGCTCTGATCAGCGCAGTAAGCTGCCAGCACTCTGCCACAGGGCCAATGTGCTTTGCACGCCTTCTCACTGGGGGGGGGGGAAATGAAAATAAATTGGAAAAGATGAGAAGAATGTCATGGTTTCTACCAAACGCCAAAAGAACCTAGTCCATCTGATCACCACAAAATACCCGCTCAACGTAGCTCCCAGCCATTAGACCAAGAGGTACAAAATGCTGTAAAACTGAGGCAATGAAGGCAGTCAAGGGGGGAGTCACCAACATCCAGGCAGGCAGAGCTAGAACCCACAGACTGCATCCAGCAAAGTGGCCACCAACAAGCCGCGTAGGGCAAGCCATGGAAAGAAGGTAGGGATTAGGTTTCTTGACACCATAAGGATACAAAACAGGCCAACAGGCCAGATAAAGGAGGTACCTGGAGAGGTAGAAAATGAAGGAGGTTCAGGGTAGATGAGCATGAGACCCAGGCATGAGATGTGGGCCAAGAGCAAGGATTCTGAGCTAAGGTAGGGAAACAAGGTGACTTGTATAAGGTCACACCAAAAGTGCCTTCCCTGTGGGCCAGAGGACCTGAGTCTGTCTCACCCTGATCACTGACTACCTCAGGAGAGGGAGCAAGAAGCAGAAAGGCCTCATCCCCAGCTTAGCCAAGAGTCGTTGGATGGCAGAGAGCAGTTCTGGAAAAGAGGTAGAAAGGTCAAGGGACCAGACTACACACTTGATCAGAGAGCTGAAACCTCTCTGCTGATCCAAGACCCTGAGCACCTGGAAGGGGTGGCATGGAGCTTTGGGAAGGCTCTGGCTCCCACAGGGAGGGACACAGACCTTCTCAGCACTAACCTGAGACTGTCTCATCAAGGCACCTTAACAATGGCAGGGACCCTGAAGTGGGATTTTAGGAAATCACTTGTCTCCTCTACCCCAATTCAATTTTTATCAATCACGACAAAGTCAGCGCTGACCTTGACCAAGTACAAAACATCCAAGACAAGGCTGCAGTGACCAGCAGGAAGAGGAAGATAGCCCATCCTGTGGGGACCAGCCATCCACACCAGCCCTCCTGAGGGAAGTGAGCCATGTGCCTATCCTGACAAGAACAACCCCAAGCCTTTACCACGTCTCAATCTTCCCTGGACCGGGTCTATACAAGTCCTCCGAATTGGCGCTCAGCAAGTCTTAAGTATTTCACCACTCCTTTTAAACTTCCCCCCAAACAACAACACAAAAGTCCCTGTGGCACTTTAATACCAGGCTGGCCAGAGTGGCACTCAATCTGCTAATAAAAAAAGCTTCTTTCTCCAGATAGGATGCAGTGTTTTAGCAGCAGTGGCAGGAAGGAGAGCAGGCACACCTTCCTCGGGATGGACGCTACCCACCAGGAGCCACAAACAGCCCCCACACTAAGGCTGCCATCTGTCCTCAGTATGTGAGCAGTACCAAGGTCTCTGGTAATTTTAGGCCACAAACCTTTGTTAACCCCCCGACTTTGCCATTGTTTCATACCGATTGCCCAATTTCTGATTATCTCACCGCCCCCCCCCAAAGGGCACACCCAATTCTGAGCCTGTTGGCTTCTGACAATTCCCCACCTATCAGACAGGTAAGAAAGCAGTTTCAGTATTCCAGTAAATGCAAAGATCCAGAATCAGTGTTACGACGTTAATGAAGCCAGGGACAAAATATGATCTACAAGAATTGGCTCACTTGAGAAGTCCAGTCTGGCGCTCAAGAGGGAAAAAAAACTGAGAGATCACTTACTTGCATTCTGGAAAATCAAGTTACTTCGAGGGGTGATGATGGCTGAGACTAAGCTCAATTCTGACTTCAGAGACCCCGAGCACCCCTATGCCAATGTGGGCTTATCCTCCAGATTCTGATTTAATCTTTACTTTCGTGTGGGTAAGCCACTGTCAGAGATTCAGAACATAGCCCTTACCTTTGTACACATTTACCATTGCGAGAGCACAAGTACCGCAATCCCCACTGGCAGCATCCTAAATGGCACAATTCGTCAGGACTCAAGACTTGCCTTCAGGTGCTGACCAAAAACTGGGCCTGCCCCCTCCCCCACCAGGCATCAGCTACAGGAGACCCAGAATCCAAAATGATCTCAGCGTATGTGGCACCAAATCAGGAAGGCTTGGGGGGAGGGGCAAGTTTTCCAATTACTCATTTCCCAAATGTTACATTTCAGTCCTGCCACGTTAGCTTGGTACACAGCATATCTCCGCACTCCCTGGCCCTAGACGGGCATGTTTATTACTAGAGCGGTATGGTATCCAAAGAGACATCGGGGCAAATCAGGCCACCAGACCAAACTAAGAGCATCCCATTACAGCCTCAGAGGCAAAGATGCTCCCTCCCCTACATGGATTGAAATCACCGCTTCCAACGTACTCTCCACAACATTCCGTCAAGTAATTGTACTAAGACATCCTGGCCCATCACCAGGACTCAGCATTTACTTCACCAAGAAAGCCAACTGGGCTCTAGACTGCAATACATGGAGTTTGTGAAACGTTTCCCTTGTTAAGTCTTCAGAAATACAATGAAGGGCTTTAGTCTGTCCAGCACATTCTGTTTAAGACCCTCATCAGCAAACCGTAACTTGGGGAGTAACAATTCCATTACCGGGTAAACTTACTCATCCAAATCCATTCACAGGTTAGGTTACATACTATTCAGTATAATCTTACTTCACATTATTGCCAAGTTACACATCCCAACTAGGTTAAAGTCAACCAAGAATAAGCACATTTCCCTTGCTTTCGATACGGTGGAAAGACATGAGAAGTACAATAGAAACTTAAAACTTTCAAACTTTTATTTGTGCTGTTCAAGGGAGAGAACGTTAAGCATCTACATCATCACCAGTTCATACCAAGATAAAAAAAAAACTAATGTACTTTAACCACCTAGTTCCATACAGCGCTCAGATTATCTATATTACCAGTAAATAAAGTTTTCTGATCCAAGTTTTGTTTGTATCACAAACCAAGACTGAAATTCACCTGTGGACTTGCCATGTCATTGAAAAGCCAAAGATCGCCTCTCTGGGCCACCAAGGCAGGAAGCTTTTTAAAGCTCAGTTTTGGCAGACACGTGATACAAGGTCATTTTAACTTTTTTCTCATTTTCTAAACAATCACAAGTTACTTAGAAACTATGCAAAATATACAAGTACTAGCAACCCCAAATAAAAACACCCAAGTCTACACCTCCTGATACTCCTTAGGAAAGTCCAGTCTAAGTCCCCGAGTCTCATGTACATTGTTACAGTCAGTGTCCACAGCACATTGTTTTCCTTCATCCCCCAAGTTCACAGCACGAGTTCTGATAGTATTTTATTAATGCTTTACAATGACCCGAGTTCATACATACACGTTTGCAGCTGGCCCATAAAACCCCACAATCGTTAACATTCTCACAGTACTTAAAACCTTCAGAGAATGGGCACCACCTGTCAGCTGATACCATTAACAGCTGCTTCTTGAAGAACTCTCCTTTCCTACTAGCCCTTAATTTTAAATCCCGGATTTTCTAATTTCCAATTCTTTCCAGAGTGCAACACTACTTCATCTAGGCTTGTTGTCAAAGGGGCTAAACTTTGCCTTTCAATTTTAAGAAACTACTCCCACGGTCTTTTCTCCCATTGGTCGTTGCCTTTACACGAAATGCCCAAAGATGGTCTCCTTTCCCCAAGTCCAGAAACCCTTGGGCTTATTAAATACATGGAAGACCACATCTGCCCCCAAACAACTTTCTCTGTTAAGACCCCAAAAGGACTTCTGGTAGGTACCCATGAACAGCAAAGTTCTTGTTTATACTAAAGACTTCGATTTCCCTCCCTTTCCTGGTTCCAAATGCAGGCCCAACTTATCTGTGGGCTCACCTAACAGCTCCCCCCCCCATCAGCCTTCCTCCTCCAACCCACCCATTAGCCAAGGCTTCCTTCACTCCCTCCGATTCCCACCCCACCTTAGATGCTTGCCCCCCTCCCCTTAAGAGTATCACTCTTTTCCTTCCTACCCACGCTGTCTTCCATTCCCCAAAACGTAGCTAGCATTTTAAGCAGGTTAAGTACAATTAGCTAACTCTCCACCGGCACACATCCTCACTCAACAGGATGGCTGAGGAGATTGCACTTCCTTTCTCCTCTATCAAGACCCCATTTAGATCACGTGTAATTCTCCCTAAGTTAATAACCCACCGACATTATCCCATCCCACCCCATCCATTTCAGCCTTCACTCCCACTTAAATTCAAATCCCTCCTAGATTAAATGCCCAAATCTCCTTTCATAGTGGATTCAGTTCTACCTAGAACTCTTTTCAATGCCCCTTAGCTTTCAACACTCCTTGAGTTACATGAATTACATAAGCACAAAACCATCAGCCACGCTAGAAAGGGCCACAGGGGCATGGCATGGGGTCCGTAGCTCAGTTCCGGTTTTAGGAGTCTGTAGCATCGCCCAAGTATTTTAGGGTCTTCTCGCTGCAAGAGGTTCCTCATCACCAAACCGGAAATTAACTTATGCGAAGAAGCCTCAAATTTGGAAGATGGCACCAGAACAGGAACCCCCCCCCCCCCCGGGCTTTTAAGAGGTCAGCAGAGGGACTGCTAGCCTTATTAAGCCACCCGGCAGGGGGCGCCAAGCTCCCCAAGTGGCAGCACTTCCTCAGCACATACACAGGGATGTCTGTAACTGGAGGCATTTTCCTGAGGTTACTCATTGCCAGCTGTGGTCAAATTACCAACACACTCATCTGAAAGCTTAAAGGGCCAGCAGCAACCTTAATAGCAGAACTTCCCGAACGGGCTCTGCAAACATTAAGCTGATGAACTTCCTTTACAAGGCTCTGGAGGCACCAACTACGATGGTTCTGAAGACAAGGAAACAAGCTTTCTCCTTCGGCTCTCTGCCTGCCGCACAGCTCGCTAGGGACTCACATTGGGCAAACTGCTCCATTTCTGATGGTGCCATCAGATCGTCCGGATGCACGCTATAATCAATCATGGTCCAAAAGGCATTTACTATACTGCAAAACCCCCCGGGAAATTTGCTTTTAATGTCACCCAACCCAAACCATCAGCTAAAATCTAGATTATCAAGTCTTACTTGTTGGAGCCCCACCCATTCCATCTGAACACCCGGTTTCCCAGAAGCCTCGTTTCTCCTATTGGCATTTGGGGTGGGGCGTCTCCAACCTTAGAATGCTGCCCCACCCAAGGGCGGAAAGAGCATTGCCCAGTCAGTTCAATTCGTAGCCGATACGGACAACACTACATTGAGCCAACGGGCACCATGGAAAGGACCGATTTGAGACATCCCCCTGATTTACTTACGCCTCACCAGAACCAGAAAGAATTTTAAAAACTGAACTTATCGACTGATAACCTCGTGAATTAAAGGAAGGAGAAGCAGAGGTAGAGGGAGCACACTGGGTACTTCACACCTAAAGAAGTTAGCTTCCAACCTACAGGAAAGAAAAGCTCCCCACGGTGAATCCTGCCATCTGCAAGATAAAACGTGTCAATTTCCCATCCCTCCCCCACCCAGTAATTAACAAGCACCTCGATCCCTGCAGCGCCACCTAGCGAGGCTATGGAGTACTTGTACTTGCCCTTAGAACGCTACTTCTAGGGGCTGTCCCTGGAACCCCTGGGGCCCCAGGCTGCTGCGGGCCCCTCCCTGGCGGGGAGCCCCGGTTCTCGCCAACACATTACATACCACCCTGAGCTGAGCCTCCAGGAGCTAAGTCCTTTTCCACAACATCTGTGCTCAGCAGCACCTCCTGGGGCTTTCCCAGTCTCACACCCCCAGGATGGTCCACAAACCCTTTGCTTTGCCTGGAAAAAAGAGTCACTGCTGGTATGACACGTTCGAGCTCAGAACCCCCCCACCCAGACAGCCCACCACCCTCTTTTCTCTCACAGCCTTCTACAAAGGGCCACGAGCCCCGCCCTTTAGCACTGCTTCCTACTCCCGCCATACAAACCAGGGCACCCCCGCCTCATTTAGCCAACATCTCAGGGGGTGCCCTTTTAGAAAGCTTTCTTTCTCTTTCCTCAGCCAGGCAGATTAATAGCCGTGGCTCGTCACGCCCACTTCTCACTGCTACAACTTTGAAACTTTCAAAGCTGCAGCCTCAGCCCACAGAGCTTTCTTTCTCCACCCTCCCCTCTCTCGGCTTCTCCCTCAGTAACCCCATCAGCTCTCGACAGCTTCCTATTAAAATACTGTCCCTCTCTCTCCCAGAGCCGCTCTCTCTCTCCCGCAACCATCCCAGTCGCCCCCGCCCAGATCCCGCTGTTGCCTATCTACTCTGACCGCTAACACAACTGCGCTCTGCCTCCCGAGGCCAGGAAGAGCGCCTTTTATAGGAAGCGTGATGCATCACAGACTTGACTCTCATCGGGACGATTCCTCCGCGGACGCCAAAAAGTTCCTCTCGAGCCTTCGCCCTCGGCCTCACTTCTATCCACCTTCCCCCCTACCCCCTTCCCCCTTCGAATTCAGAGTCGAAGACTCGAGCTTTGGGGTGAAAGGAGCCCCCATGCCCCTTCCAACCCCCTGTACCCCTGAAGGCCTCGCAGCTCTCTGATAAGAGACGTAAACTTAAAGAGAGTTACTAGAAATAGCTTTGAGTATGGGGTCTTATCTTTAGGCAAGCCCTGGTGACCTCGGTTTTTGTTGGGGAGCCCCTATACCCCTACTAGATCTGGAGGGGAGAAAGTAGGTCCGGCGATCCCCGGGGCGCGGCTGGCGCACGGATCTCCGCGGAGGAGCCGCATAACTTGCAGAGGGCGCCGCGTCCTAGCGGAGGGCGGGGGAGGAAGAATGCACAGTCATCCTGGGGCCGTGTGCATAAAGACGCGTGACTCCGGGCGGGGGTGGCAGCAGCTGCAGCAGCCTCGTGATTCACCCATTGACGTCAGCGCCACCTTCCGCTCCCCGGAGGCCGGGGCCGGAGGCCCAGTGGCGCGTGCGCAGAAAGCGCCCAACGGCTGCAAGATGGGAGTTGGAGGCGGGGTGGAGAAAGAAAAGTGGGTCGTGGGTCAGGGGTCAGAGCGTGAAACTGAGGAAGCCGGGGTTACTTCTCCCCTCCCCGCCTCCGTACGGAGGGGGAAGGGCCCTGCAGCGTGGTCCTGTGCTACTGCCCTGCTCTCTGACCTGCTGTGGCTCCCTGTTACCTCCAGGGCCAAATAAAAACCGACGTCTAAAGCCATCCATAACCGGCCTGTCCTCCCTCCCCAGGCTGCAGACAGGGGGCCCTTGTCTAGGCACCCTGGGATCGCGCCTCGGGCCGCCTCTCCAGGGTCTCAGGCCGGAGCTGTCCCCTGGCTTTCCTGGCTCCGGGCTGCAGGAGGCCTTAGCCTCCCAGATAGCCTTCCTTCTGCTCGCTGGGCCTGGCTGTCTGAGGGGGCCTCCCAGGGGAGCCAGGCAGAAGGGGGGTGGGAGGGGAGCCCCCGGTGAGCCCCCAGGCCTGGACCCCCGGGGAACAAGCATCCATTAGGCACCTTCTGTGGGCTGGGCCCTGGGCAGCATCCTCCCCACAAGCCTGTGGGGCAAACAGGGCAGATGACCTTCCATCCTTTTATGGGGTCTGCCTCTCAGTGACCCCGTTTGGGGTTTTCTTGGCAGAGCTGCTGGGGCGCTTTACCTTCCACTTCTCCAGCCCATTTTACAGATGGGGAAACTGAGGCAAACAGGGTGAAGTGACTTGTCCAGGGTCTCCCCACTGGGAAGTGTCTGAGGCCAGATCTGAGCTTGGGTCTTCTTGACTCCAAATCTGACTCTCCAGGCGCTGTCTGTCTGTCCCTGATCATCAGATTGGCCCTGCCTTCCCACGGCCTTGAACTGTTTAAAAACTGAATCTTAGGGAGCGACTCCTTGGCTTCCCCAGATGGGCGGGAAGTCTGTTTAGTTCTCGGAGAAGGGCAGGGACCCTTGTGGTCACCCAGGGGGTATGGGACAGCAGGATTTGAGCCTTGGACGCCTGGCTCCCAAGCCAGGATTCTGGCCGCTGCATTAAGATGTCTCCTCACCTAATTCTGGATCTCGAATTTACAGAGTGGGGAAACTGAGGCTGGCCAAGGTCACATGGGTGCTAGATTTGAACCCATATTCTGGGGCTCGGGAAACACCACCTTGCCTAGTGTACATGATAACTTCAGGCTTAGATAAGCTGGGGGGGAGAGGTTGGGGAGGGGCCAGGCTCCCAAGGCTCCGACAAAGCTAACCAAATACAGGGCAGAGTTCCTGGGATCTGAGCATTTCTAGCCATTTTGTGTCCTGGCCCTCGGGTGGGCTGCTGGGCTGGGGCAGCCAAAGGACTCCTTCTCCTGGTATTTTTAAACGATGAGAGGAAATGCGAAGTTTCATTTGGAGGAGTGACATGACCCATGTAAGATTTTCCCCATCCAAGTTCCCTGGCCCCCTGAAATCTGGCTACAGAGCCTTGCCAGGCCAAGGCTAAGACCCCTGATATACCCCATCATCCTCCCGTTTGGAATACGAGGCGGTGACTGCCCTGGCCACAGTGGGGGCTGGGGTCCCTGAGCCTTTCCCCACCCCAGCCCCTCTGATGCTCAGCTTCTGGCAAGCGGGCCCGGGCACTCCCATGCTGCTCTGGTGGAGGGAGAGGGGAGCAGGCCACACTGGGCCAGGGAGGGGAGGCTGTTTGGGGGCACGGCTCTGCTGCTCCAGGCCCTCCACAAGGACAAACAGAGCACCAACGGGAGGCCCTGGGAACTGGAGGGGAAGCTGGCCCAGATGATAAACAGAAAGCTGGGTCCTAGGCAGCAGCTCAGGGTGGGCAGGGAGCCAGAGAGCAGGTGACAGCCCGGGTAGGCCCGGTGGAGGACAAGCCCCGCTTGTCCTAGCTCCCAGCAGCTGCTGCCCAACCCCTGGGCCTCCAACCGGGCCTCGGTGGCCTTTTATTTAGAGGAGGGGTGGGGCCGCAGGGGTGGGGGACCCTGGCCCAGGGACAGTGCCCACAGGAGCTCTTCTTCTGCAGTCTGAGCCCCAGCTTCAAGGCCCGCATGGGCAGTTTCCCCCTGTGTGGCCTCCTCATCCTGAGCACGAGGGGCCCCCAGGGGTCCCTTCTAACTGGGCACCTGGCTGCGGAATAATCCCCAACAAATGGCTCACCCGGCCACTCTATCCACCAGGATGGTGCCTCGGAAAGGAATTTTAAGTGACCCAACATAATGACCCAGCCTTAGCAGTTAGTAGTGACAAGCTAAGTGAAGCTTGAGGTCTAATTTGGCCTGACCTAAAACCCCCCAAAGGCTCCGCATCTTTCCTGACCCAGCCTTCTGAGGGGTCACCAGATCAGAGACGGCCCAAGGAACGGGCCAAGCTGGGTCAGGCCTGAAGAAAGAAATGAGTCATAGAAGCTCATCGAGGCCCTTGGGCCTTCTCCGATTCTCGGGGTTCCAGCGTGGGCCCCCCAAAGTGCTCTGACTCCAGGAGAAGGGCTTGATGTTAGCCTTTGTAGGAAGATGAGGCAGGGCTGAGGCTTCTAGCTAGGAGAGGTGGGGAGGGGGTGATTGGGGGAGGAGGCCAGAGCCCCTCCTTCCTTCCCAGAACCACCTGGAGCAGTTGTGGGGAGGGGCAGGCCAATTCCCTGCTGGCTTTCTGGAAAACAAAGTGGAATTACACGAGAGAAAACTTTGGGTCTTTCTGACTTTGTCCTTAGCAACCCTTCATCTGAAACCATAAACCAGAGATCCATGGCTCAAGAAAAAGCCCACAGGAACAAAAGGGGTCATTGCTCACACCCACAAAAACCTGGAATGAAATGTGCCAAGAGGAGAGAAGCCAGAGAAAAGCGCTGCTGAGGCCAGGGGCCCGGGGTCATTTCTGTCTGTGCCCAGCCCTGCCCACAGCAGAGCAGGCACCTGGCACAGGAACTCATTGATTGGTGGGTGGGTGCAGGGGAGGAGAAAGAGAGAGAGAGACAGAGAGAGAGAGAGAGAGAGAGACACAGAGACACAGAGACACAGAGAGAGACACAGATGGAGAGAGACGGAGAGAGAGACAGACTCAGAGAGGCACAGAGAGAGGAGACTGAGTGGGGCAGAGGGGGAGGGTGGAGCCGCAGGGACAGAGCTGGAGAAAGGACGCACTGTCCTCTCCCTATAATAATAATCTGGTGACTTGGTTTGTTTTGAGTTGTTTCTTCCCTAGGGAGAAATTAGTCTGTAGGAAGCCCTGGTTGCGTCGTCTGGACACCCAGGGCAACCAGACAGGAACGCAGGTGGATGAGATAGCCCAGAGGTCAGCACCGACCTGCCCCCAGCCCATAGAAGGTGCACAACAAAAAGGCTTATTTCCTGGTGGGGCCGCCTGCACAGACCAGAGAGGCCTCTGTGAGGGTGGGGGTGGGGTGCCTGGGTGTGGAGAGATGGGGGAGCACAGAGAGACACTGTTTAGGCTGCCGGTCCCCAGGTCAGGCTTGGTCCAGGCCGCAGGAGAGTAGCTGGGCAGGACGGGATGGATGGATGGATGTCCCAGGATGGGACAGCCCATTCCTGCCAGGGCTGGGCCATAGCTGCAGTGTTTTCCTTCTTTCCTCCCCCCTCCCACCCCTTCCTTCCTCCCTTGCCCTTCTGCTGGGGGGGAAGGTTGTGGGAAGGTAGACAGGGGGAGAGGAGAGGAACGTTTGCCTTTTCACCACAGCTTCGGTGGCCCTGGGGCTTCCAGTGGGTGTCAGAGGTCATTCTTTGCCTTTCACAGGGGGATGGAACAATTCCATACATACTCCCCATTCTAACAGCTAAGAGACCAGCGCCCACAGAGGGGGGCTGGGGAAGGAGAGGGAGACTGAAGAGCCCGGCTCCCTCCCCGTGATGCTCCTGTGCCACTGTCCCCTTGGATCTTCTCCACGCCTGGGCAGGGCGGCTTCTCTCCTGCCATAGTGGGAATGTCCGGGGACCTGGACCAGGACCACAAGCCCTGCTCCAGACCTCGGCACAGGGGTCAGGAAGAAGGGGTGGCTACCTGAAGTCATCCCAGGAAGGCAGGCCCGAGACACAGCAGGAAGGAACTGCCCCAAGTGAGCTAGCTGGATCATCTGTGCAGGGCTGTGCCAAGCCACTGGGCATCTCAGCACACGTAAACCAAACAGCTGTTGTTAGCCGTGCCCAGCTCTTTGTGACCACATGTGGGGTTTGGTTTTTGGCAAAGCTATTGGAGTGATTTACCATTTCCTTATCCAGTTCATTTTACAGATGGGGAGACTGAGGCAGAGTCCTTGCAAGGTGACCCGGAAGCTGGGGAACTGGGAGTCATGTTGTTAAGTTGAATCTTAAGGAACCCAGAGATGCTGAGAGGCAGAGGTGATGGGGAGAGCCTGGGGATCATCAGCTAACAGTCTAGGGGCTGTCATCCGGGAGGCCGGCACACGGGCAGTAAGGTGCTGCCCAGCCCCCAGCCCTCTTTGGGCATGGGGGACTTGGCCACAGAGATGGTGCCTTTGGCAAGCTGCTTTTTCGAGGGAGGGCCGGCCAGAGGGGTGATTCAGAAGGGCAGATGCTATCAACCCAATCAAGACTGACAGCTGAAGGAGGCCTGGGCCAGCATCTCCCAGCATGGGAGGCAGCAGCTTGGCTGAGTGGAAAGGACATTCTATGGCCACCCCAGCTGTGCCAGCTGACCTGGGCCAGGGACTTACTTCTTCTGACCCCCAGTGTCTTCCTTTGTAAGATGAGGGAGCTGGCAGAGATGCCCTCTGGGGTCCTTCACGGATCTAGATCTCTGAGCTTGGAATTTTAGCACAATGTTCAACCTGTAGCCACCGAGAAGCCCCTGAGTGAAAGCAATCGAGGCAGGGGAAGGAGGGGAGGAAGGAGAGAGGCATGGAGAGGGCCATGGGGAAAGACTTCTGAAACAGGGAGGCTTTAAAGGAAGGAGATACTTTCAGCCGTGATGGATTGATTGGACAAAGTCAATCAATCTAGGAAGCATTTTTAACCACCTACTGTGTGCCAGGCATTGGAGATGTAAAGACAACAAGCTCCAATGTGGAAAAATGCTGTGGAAAGGTGGGGGTGGGGAGGGGGAGCCCCAACTCCCATCCCAGCAGCTCTTCGAGGATCAATGATTAACGACCCCCTAGAGAAGGAGAGCTGTTGCAGAAGTGCTGGGAGCCACCTACTGTGTGCCAGGCTCGGTGGCAGCAGGGCCTGATCTCAACTCTGGCTGTGGGTGACTCCTACGACTCTCCTGCACTCAGGCTGCACCCTGGGAGGAAGTGCTGAAGGCCCTCTGAATGCTGGAACGTTCCCACCCCCGGTCCTTTCATCAGAGATGCCAACATGGAAACCTTTAGAGTTGATGAGTCACAGCTCTGGCTCCTCAGGCTCTGTGCTGCTGGCTCCAGCTCTCATCTGGGGGAGGGCTTTGTCTGGTTCAGGTTCCAGAAGTTTGACCTCAAAATAAGGTGACCCACTATCTCCGTCTCTTAACATTTGGCCCAGCAGGGCTCTGGAAGGGAGTTCTGGGGGGCAGGGAGGACAGTCAGGTTTTGTCGCTCTGTCTCACCCTCCCTCCCTCCGTGGTCTAGGCCAAGTCCCTTCCCAATTCTGGGCTTCAGTTTCCTCCTCTGTAAAATGGGGGGCAGTTAGGGATCACTGACCCTCTATTTTTCAGGGAATCAGTGAACTTGGATGGGAAAATGATTCCTGTTTCTTTTCAGTTTCCTTCTCAAGCCCTTCTCGTCCCTCAGTACAGAAGGTCCTGGTGCTCTGATCGTTCTGTGATATTCTGTTCAGAACTTGCTTCCCAGTCACCCGCTCTGTGCCTGGGCATTGTGCTGAGCCAGGTGGTACAAGGACAGAAAACAGTCCCTGCCCCCTCAGAGTCTTCATTCCTGGGGAGAAACCAGAGATTCACTGATAGTAAGTGTATTGACAAACCAGTAACAGAGGAGTTTGGGAGGAGGGTGGAGAAAGAGCCCTTGGCTTCCTGGGAGGCCCAGGAGGCCCAGGAGGCCCCAAAGGCCAGCCCACATGGTTCAGTTATCTGCCAGAGGAATGCTCTCACAGAGTCCATCTGAAAACCAAAGGTGACTCCCCATGGAAATGTGTCTAAACAATCCTGTGGCCTGCCTACCTTGGCCAATTCACTTCCCACCTCTCCCCAGACAAGCCCTCCAGGGGCCCTTGGGTCCACCTCTTTAACTTGGCATTCAAGGACCTCTCCAACCTTTCCAGCCTCACCCTGTATGGCTCCTTCCGCACACTCTGCCATCCGGCCACAGTGGACAGAATTCTGGCCTGTGCTGTGCCACCCAGAGCCTTCACTGCATCTGCTCCCTCCTTGGATCTTGAATTACTGTGTGTTCTTTATGTTTTTAAAATAATATTTTAATTTTTTTCAGTTATATGTAAAGACAATTTTCAACATTCAGTTTTTGAAAGATTCTGAGTTCCAAATTTTTCTTCTTCCCTCTCCCCTCCCCAATGTGGCAAGCAATCTGCTGTAGGTTATATGTGTGCTATCATGTAAAACATTTCCACATGAGTCATGTCGTGGAAGGAGAAACAACAGAAGGAAAAACCCACGAACAAGTGAAAATGTTATGCTTCGATCGGCAGTCAGCCTCCCTGGCCCTGCCTCTGAATGTGGATGGCATTTCCATCCCACTGGCGATGGCCTTGAGTCATTGCCTTGCTGACAAGAGCCGAATCAGTCACGGCTGATCACTGCACGACCTGAGTTGCTGGGGACCTGCTGCCAGCTCTTGGAAGCTGCCTCAAAGGCCACCGCCTCCAGGGAGCGTCTACCTTGGCCATGACTTCCCCTCAGACCTTTGTTGTTTCTTGGATACCATTGGGTCTTGCAGATACTTGGGACTGTGTCACCCAGCCAGATCTTAGCCAGTGAGGGCAAGGCACAGGGTCTTACTGAGAAATGCAACTTGGGGATTCTGCTTCATCAATATCACCAGACCTGCTTTTTAGGCGAGGCCTGCTGCGAGTGCTCAGACTCAGTTAAACCAGCTGGTGTCAGAAACGTGTTAGTTTTGGGAGTTTAAGTGGTGGCTTCTTCTGTGAGATCCCCCTTTTCTGTGTGAGTCAACGTTCCCTTTTTCATGTGAGCCAATTCCTCATTTGGACTCATGGAAAATCACCCACTCGCCTCGCCTCCGGATGGTGGCTGAGCTCCAGCGTTGGTGGCGCGACTGGCCTGCAGAGCCCAAGCTTTAGGAGTGCCGGCCAATCAGAGGGAAGGGGCGTGCTCTGCTCTGCGCAGGGGTGGCCTGGCGCTCCAGTTCCCCTTTCCCAGAAACAGCTTCTCTGTTCTATCTTATTTCCAGTCACGACTTCTCTATTCTTGTCCTTGTTCAAGATGGCCCAGATGCGTTAGCCCGCTGTGTGGCAAACAGGTACCCTCTGCACCAGCCAAGGAGGCATCAGTAACACCCGCGCTACTGGAGATTTTGTCATTTGCCTCAGTTCCTCTTTGTGCACTATAAGAAAGCTCCATAAAGTCTCCACGGGGGAGCCTCGGACCCTACTTAATTGGCAATTACTAGCCCTGCTGATAGGCAGCTGGGGGCACCATATGCACAGAGCGCCGGGTCTGGAGTCTCAGGAAGACCTGAGTTCAAATCTGGCCTCAGACACTTAGCTGTGTGACCCTGGGCAAGTCACTTCCCCCGCTTGCCTCAGTTTCCTCATCTGTAAAATGAGCTGGAGAAGGAAATGTCAAACCCCTCCAGCCAACGGGCTCAGTAACTGCCTTCTCATGTACAGAACAGAGCCTGTGGGCAGGACTTCACTCCACACGACACTCCGATGTTCGATGTTCGGTGTCGGGCAGTCCGGCCTAGGCCAGATGAGATGATATTTGTGCAAAAAACCCAAACCAAAGCAAACCCAGCTCAGTAAGTAAGCACTACAGAGGTAATTATTCCTTCCTCTCCTCCTTCACTCGTCCTGGCTTTGGAGGCAACAGACTGGCCACGTTCACAGCCCAGCCCCAGGGGGTGTGAAACTCTCCCTTCTCTGAGACTCAGACTCCTTATCTGTAAAATGAAAAATTACAGTCTCTCTCTCTGTCTCTGTCTCTGTCTCTATCTCTGTCTCTCTGTCTCTCTCCCTCCCTCTCTCTCTCCCTCTCTCCCTCCCTCTTCCCTCCCCCCCTCTCTCTTTCAGCTGTTATAGGGAAGTTACTTTGTAAACCGCAAATGCTGGTGCCAATGTGACTCCTCTGGGGTACTCAGCTCCCCACCTTACTGTACCTTAAAACCTTATACCCAACCAATGTGCACGGGGCCTGGCACCCAGTAGGCACTTAGTGAATGCTTGCTGATTGATTAATTTGTAAGCAAACCTGGGCAGCCTTCTGGGTGCTACAGCCACAGGGAATGAGGTTTTTCCTCTGCTGGAATCACAACCCAAGGGGGGGTGGTCTAAGCCTCGACAGTGACCCAGCTCTCAGGTCCCCAGGACACTGAGATCACCAGCCCTGCAGTGCCCAGGCCCTCAGGAAACTCTTCTCTGCCCTCCCAAGAATGGCAGGTAGGATACTTGGGGGCATTAGTCAGAGGCCCTGGAAAAAGAAGGCAGTTCTGTTCCTGAGACTGCAGACTTAGTCTCCCTGCCTCAAATAACACTCTGTCCCCTGGTTAAAAATAAACCTGTTCTGGGAGCTGCCAGTCCCTGGGGCATAGGGGCAGTTCCAAGAAGAGAGAGGCAAGGACTGGCCATGAAGGACAAATAAGGGATCCAGGGGTGGGTCCCCTCCCTGCTGCCTCCGGGGGAGCAGCAGCTCTTAGCCCCTGGGCAAGGACCAATGAGAGTCTCACAGGTTCTCAGTAATGAAGCATTTCTGTGTGCCAGGCCCTGTGCTAAGTGCTTTAGCATCATTACCTTACTTGGTCCTCATGACAAACTGGGGAGGTACATCTTATTCTCATTTTACAGATGAAGAAACTGAGGCAAACAGAGGTTAGGTGATTTACCCAGGGTCATACAGCTAGGAAATGTCTGGGGCTAGATTTGAATTCTGTTCTTCCTGACTCCAGGTACCCTGAGAATTAGTTCCCCCACAAATCCTAACATTACTCTGCATGGGGTAACCCCACAGACGTTCCAGTGTTAGTGGGCAGGGTAATGGAAGGCATTAGCTCTGAGCTCCCAGTTCAGCCTCAGATCTCCAAGCCCCTGATCCTACAGTCCTGCCCTGGTTCCCCCTCTGCTGTCCCCCATCCAGAATCGGCACAGGGCAGCAGGCCAGCTTGGCCCCTTGGTCCTGCCTGAGACCAGGCCTCAGGACCTGGGGTGGTGGGGCTCCCTGGGGCAGTGAATTCTAATCGTGCCTCAGAGACTGACTCCCTTACGCTCAATCCAACTACCCCCAGCCTCAGTTCCCTCTTCTGTAAAACGAGCGGCGTGGACTAGCCGCTCTCGGAGGTCCCTCCGGCTCAGGTTCCTTTTTGTCCCCACCAGCCCCCTCCCCGCCCCTTGCTGCATTGCAGAGGTTTTACAGCCAACGCCAGCCAGAGAAAGGAGAATGGGGCTCATGCGCCATCTGCTGGTTGGACGCAGCAGAGCAAGCCCAGCTGCCCACACCTTCCATGTCCCTTGGACTGCCCTCTGGGCGGTTCTCATGGGTGTGCTCAGCTGTGCAGAAAACTCTCCGTGCCTCCTCCCCTCAGAGCTTCAGGGAGGGCCCGAGCCCTCCAGCCCAGCCTGTGCCCGGCCCAGGGGCTGCTCCCTTGGGGTCCCCGGCGCTACTTCTGTTGTGCCTTCCCATCCCCATGTCTTGTGTCCACCTGCCCTGGGGCGCCCACACTGGTCACCCGTGAGCTTGGCCTCTGGCCTCGGTGGCTCCGACATCCCCTTATCTCCCTTCATCCAGCTGCCATCTGTCTCTGTGACTTCATGGCAGCAGGGAGCTCTGGCCCTGGGTCAGCCACCCTGGCTGCCTGGGCCTGTTCACTTCCGTGAGCTCCAGACCAGGGTGTTGTGGGGGGGAGCAGAGTTGGCCAGCCTGGAGGAAGGATCTGGAGGGCCCCAGGGAGGAGACGAATTAGATGTAGGTCCCAGGAGCCATGGAGGCCAACTCCCTCATTTTACAGATGGGGAAAACGGGGCCCATAACTGGCCCAAGGCCGCACGGGTAGCAAGCATCAGAGGCATGATTTGACCCAGGTCTTTCGACTCTAGAACCAGGGCCCTTTGTACCATACTATTATAGTAGCTGGGTGAGGTGGGGGCCCTCCTGTTGCTCCCATAGATTGCTTCTAATTTTGTTCTCTGGGGCCAAGCAATCAAAACACACCAGGGAGGCAGCATGGGGCTGCTGCATTTGGAGTCCTAGGCTCTGAGTTCAAATCCTGGCTAAACCATGTACTTCCTGTGTGACCTTGAGCAAGTCACTTGATCCTCGGGCCTCTGTTTACCCATCTGTAAAATGAAGAGGTTCATCTAAATGACCTGTCCATTCTCTTCCAGCTCTGGATCTGGAGCCTATGGATCCCATTTTATCAGCCCTTCCCACGTCATCCCTTTAGATAACAGATGACCAGTACATTCCACAGCCCCAGCCCCTCCAATCAAGTCATTTCCCTTAAGCCTCTATGGGAACTATGTTAGCTTCTTCTTAGGCTGCTCCCATCATTGGGCGGGTCCTTCTCTCCCCATCCCAAGAAAATGGCAGCCAGGGAGGGGAATCTTGATCAGCAAAGTTACTGGGATGGCAGGTGGGGGGCCTTGGAGAAGAGACTGACACATCCGCCCTCGAACAATAGTGTTGTTGATTTGATCTCAGATTGTGGCTCATGGGCCCAGAACTTTGGAGGGGGGTGGGGAGGAAAGGCAGGGAGAAGGATGGTGGGAGGCTTTGGAGGAGGGGAGAGAACACAGAACAATCCCCCCACCGCAAGCCTGCTCCTCCGGGAAGCCCGGCCTGGGTAACTCTGCCAACATGAATCTCTCTCCTTTCTCAATGAGGTTACTGTCTGGAGTAGACCTTTGGGAGCCTGGGAATCCTGGAAACTTTGAGTCAGGAGGTGTGGCATGGTCATTTGGTCCATCCTGGAGGGGTGAGTCATCCTGGCAACATTCTGGACAAACACCCCCAGTCTGCACCAGAGTCCTCTCGGCCAGGATTGCAGGAGCCCATCTTGTTGGGAAGTTTAATGTAATTTGGCAGATTTATTAAGCCCCTTGTGCTGGGTGCTGGTGACTGCCCTCAGCCCCAACCCTTCCTTCCTAGGACACCTTTCCTGGACCCCCTCCCCGAACCCCTTCCCTTGGATTAGTGCCTGTCTGCACTGTACAGATCTTGTGTGTGTATGTGTGTGCACATATACACTATATACACACATACACATACATACATATATGTCTTTACGTGTTGTCTCCCCATCAGCACGTGAGCTCTCTGAGGGCAAGGTCTGTGTTTTGTGCCCGGCACAAAGTAAGCTCTTGGATGACCACAGAGGGAAAGAGCTGAATATCTGGGGATTTGGAGGGTTAAGGAAGACTCCGTGTAGCAGAGGAGGGTGTTATGGGCCATGAGGAAGAGGGGACACCTTCCCTGGTGGGGGCAGCCTGTATAAAGTCACTGAGGCAGGTGTGGAATGTCAAGGTTGAGGTGCCCCTCGAGGTAATGAGGTGGAAGAATGACGGACAATGAGGTTGGAAGGGCACATGGAGGGCCCTAAAGGCCGGGTTTTGGCGCTTACACTTACCCCAGAGAGCCGCCCAAGCAGGAGGTGGCACAAAGGACTGACCTAGACAATCAAGAGGCTTAGAAAGGATGGGGGCTCTTAGCTGTTGAGGATACAGATATTGGAGACAGACCGTAGACACACGTCTGTGGTTCTGGGAGTTCAGGGAGCATCAAACTCTTACCTCCCTCTCCCCACAGAGACAGCCAGAGCAGAGAGGTGCCCTGGAGCATGGGCAGAGCAGGGCCAGCTCTTCTTAATTCTGGAAGGCCCCTTTGTGCTAGACTCTCTCCCCTCCTCCTCCTGCCCCTCCTCCACAGCCCCCTTCCCATTCCTCTCCCTCCTTTCCTCCCTGAGCCCCCTGCAAATTCTGGACCCATGAACCATGATGTAAGATTGAATCAACGTGGCTGTTGTTCCTGGACAGGAAGTGTCTGGCCAGTGGTCACTGACAACGGCCCCCACTCACCACTCCTATAACTCTGCAACTTCTCAGACCAAGACTCCCCTCACTGGCTGCCACTGACAGTGCCTCTAGGTACTGTTTCCCCCATCAGAACGGGCGACCTGGTTTCCACCCAAGAGGAACAGCTTGGGATTGTTTGTTGCTAAAAAGAAGGAGACATGGGTCTGATTGGCGGAGAGGAGGCTGAGGGTGAGGGATGGACAGGGCTGGTTCTGAGCTTCTTGGGGGAGATGGAGAGAGAACACTGGGGAGGTGGAGGTTCTCCTCCAAACCTGGAGACAGCTGACAAAGTGACACTCGGTGGCACAGTGGACAGAGTGCCAGCCCCACAGTCAGGAAGTTCTGAGTTCAAATCTGACCTCAGACGCTTACTGTGACCCTGGGTAAAGCTCAGTTTTCTCATCTGTTAAATGAGAGAGTATGCTTAGATGTTCTCTGAAGCTCTCCCTGGCTCTCGATCTTTGGGGCCTGCGTGTGTGTGATCACACCAACACCAGGCTCCGTGTTCCTGGAGGAACACCTCAGAGGACCCCCCTCACTGGGATCTGTGGATGGGAACTGGTGTCTGGAGCCAGGAAGGGTGGGGCTGACAGCCGACATCTTTCCTGATGATTCTTTTTCCAAACCCTCCACAGTGCTGAAAGACCCAGCTGCTGCTGCCCCCTCAGCTTCCTGCTCGGAGCATGTGGGAGTTCTTAACAAGGCCCTGACTCTGGTGCGTAACACTCTGAGCATGAGCTCAGAGCCACTTCTCCCACAGAAAATGGGAGTTGGCTCCAGGCTTTCCAAGGGCTCAGCCTCCAATGTATAGAACTCAAGAATTCAAGCCCTAGCCTCCCCAGGGGGCCTTTGCCAGCTTCCCCTCCCTCCCACACACCTTATCCCTTCTCTGTTAGATCCTGCCTTTCTTTGGCCAGCCCTGAGCCGAAGACCTGGAACACAGAAAACACTTGATAAAGACCCACTGAGACAATGAAGAGATTGTCCCTGGGGTTTCAGGAGAAGAAATGAAGACGTGGATGCCATTGATTGGTAATTCAGGAAGGAAGCTGACCTTTGGCTCTCAGGTCTGAGCAGTTACTAGCTAGAACAGAGGCCTGAAGGCAGCCCAGCACGCATACGCGTCTGTGTGTGTGTGTGTGTGTGTGTGTGTGTGTGTGTGTGTGTGTGTCTGTGCCGGGGTGCTGGTGTGGATGGAATATTGGACCTGACTGACACTCGGCTTGATTGCCAGCCCTGCCTCCTGCACGAGGGCTCAATGGGCAGCCTGGGAAAGGACTTTAGAGGCCAGTGAGAGCAGAAGAAGAAGCTGAGGCCTAGTGCAGGTGAAAGGCTTGGTCCAGGCCACCAGTTGTCCATGGAAGATTGAGATGTGGAACCTGGGTTTTCCGAGGACTCCAGGCACCCTGCCTCTGGGAAGTGCGGTGCCCAGTCACCAAAAGAGCAGAACTGCCAATCTCCTCCTGCCAGGCTTATCCTCATGAGGCCTATCTGCCCCCTCCCCCAACTAAGCCACCCCACAGAGCTCTTCCCACCCCAAATCTGCATTTATTTTACAAATATTTTGACATCAATAAATGGAACTCGGACGTTGCCGGCTCATTTGCAAAGTGCTAAACCAGGGCTTAGGCTCTCTACTTGGTGGGTGGAAGAGCAGCCTCAGAGTTTACCAGGTACCATGGAGACACTGGTGCCAAGTGTGGGTGGGGGGGATCTGAAACCCAGGGTTTCTTGATCCTAGGTCCAAAGTTCTGTCCACTAGGTGGTGCTGCCCCATACCTAGTCTCTGCAGACCTCCAAGCTTGCATCCCCAGCAGTCTTTCGGACATGGGACCGGATGTCCAGTAGAGATTGTAAACCCAATCTATCCGTTATGCACCTTAACAGCTCCCCTGCCCCCAGCCTTCTCTGTTACTGTAGAGGGCCCACCCTCCTCCCAGCCCCTCAGGCTCTCAACCGAGGCGTCAAGCCTGACTCCCCACCATTCCCCCACCATCCAATATGGTGCCAAGCCTCTCCACATCATCCTTGTAGTATCTCTTCAACATGCCCCCTCTTGCCACCCCGCCAGTGTGAACCTGGACCATTGCTGGTCTCTCCCCACTCCGATCCATTCTCCACTCAGTGTAATTATGTCACCCTGACCCCCCCACCCCACCCCACCCAGTAAACCTGGTAAACCTGTGACCTCCTTCGGCTTTAGACCTCGGCCTCTTCTCTTTCCACTCTTCCCACAATCAGCTCCCCACTGAGTCCTCTGCCATTCAGTAACACCAGTGTTTGCTGCTTCTTGCCCACCCCTCACCACCTCTTGCTTCTGTTTTCCCTGGCTGCCCCCCTGGGCCTAGAACTTGCTCCCTCCTCCTTCTTTGATGCCTGGCTTCCCTCAAGTAGCAGCCAGATCCCATTTTCTGCAAGATTGAGAGCAGCGCACCCTTAGCCCAGTGTCCAGCATGTAGCAGGTACTTGGTCAGTCCTCGCTGATGTGACTCGTTACCTCCTAGGACCTAAGCTGGAAGGTAGGGGTTGTTTTCGTCTCTGGTACCTGTGCCTAACACAGAGCTTGCTGAATGAGTATCTCACCTGTTAATTGATAGAAATTACCCATTTTAGAAGCAAATACCTGTTCTTGGCAATTGGGTTCAGCAAGCATGAGTCCATGGGCAGTATTTCCAGGACAGGAATTGGGAGATGGCCACATTCTGCAGCAACCTGAGTTTCTAGGCTTGGAAGTTGTAGGGAGTTCCCTTGGTCCGGCATAAGCATATTCTAATCTAGTACCCATTAGGTGTGTGATTGGGACCAGTCTGTGTCCTTGGGCAAGTCAACGTATGTGAATTCAATTTTCTTATCCACAAACTGGGTACAAGACCCTGCCCACCAGGCTCTGTGGGTAAGAGTGCTCCAGAAGCCTGGGCCTTGAGTCTTGTGGACTGGAGTGTTTACTGCCGGGCAGCTCTCAACTTTATAGAAAAACCAACCAAGGCCCAGGAAGGGCACAGATTTAGAGCAACCATCTGGTTCTCTCTCACTGCCCAAGGTCTCACATGTGGCATGGAACCGAACTTAGAAGGGATCTCCGCGATTTTCCAACTCACATGAAAGGAATACCCATGAGAAGCACCAACCAGGATTCCAGATGGGGCTGGCAGAGCCTGGATTCAAAACCAACCTCTTGATTCTAAAGCTGGGGTTTAGGAATGTGAACTGTCAGTACTGATGATGTGAAGAGGTGGATGGTCTTAACTGAGAACTGCACTGGCAACCCCTAGACAAGAGGCACGGAGGCCTGTTTGAGGGAGGCCATCAAGGCTTCTGTGTCCACACTGGCCTCGGCTTACAACACATTCCTTCCTCCTTGAGCATGGCCCAAATGGGCAGGCCCCTCATCTCCACTTCAGGCCTGAGGCAGTCTTCTTCACCCAGAAGTGGGGTTGGGATGCAGGGTGAGAGTCATTCTGTAGCCCTGGACACCCCAAGGATTGCCATACCCTGCATTCCAACTCAATAAAAGTTCTATGAAAGCCTCTAACAGATTCCCATTAGTACAACACCCTCATTTTTTGTATCACAAACCACTCCCAAATGTGCTAGAAACATATTATTAATGGTTATTTTTAGAATACAAGAACATTAGTATGTCCATTAAAAAAAAAGTAACAACAATCAGTCAAACACCACTTGTGGCTAAGGACAGGAAGGAGAGAATACAGAAAAAAACCACAAAATGAGCAGCTAAGGCACATCCCAGACTTGCGTCCGCCCCCTCCCAAGAAAGGACGCAGAGATTGCTCACAGCCGTCAACCAGCACCTCCCCACGGGCCGCCCGGGAGCCCTGCCTGCCTAGAGCACGGGCTTCCCCAGGGGCTGAGGGTGGGCACCAGGGTCCTGTGGGCTTCTTTTCATCTTGACGGCCGTGAGGCACTTTTTAAAAAGAAAGCTCTCATTCTGGGAAAGCAAGATGCCCAGCACCTGGGCCGGTCTGAGAGCACCTGACAGATCATGCCAAGGGCAGCCTGGTCACCTTTCCCAGCAGCATGAATATGGGGTTAGTAGTGACAGGAGAGTCTTTAAAGAAACCTCAAACCCCGTTCTGCCTGCAAGGGGGAAGCGTTCTCCCCTGCTGAAAGATTGGGGCTGCTGGCTTTTTTGGCTGGGGGTGTCAGTGGGAAATCAACCAAAATATGAGTACAAAACATTTTTTGTCTTAAAGTTTCCATTCAAATTGTGCTTCAGAGACTCATGGTGCGCCATTAAGGCCGTGACAGCGAATTCTTCCAGCTGTTCTGGCCGATACTGGGTGGCGGGGGAGGGAGGGAAGGGGGAACTCTCTGCTGACCAACCAAGCACAGCAGCCGGGCTCCCAACCTCCAGGATGTCCCTGAGGCAGCCTGGGGAATTCAAGTGCTCTTGGCCCCACTGGGCCCTGGCGCCACTGATGAAGGCCCTGGCTAAAGTGCTGGAGATCCTGGTGTTCCTAGAAGCCTCTGGCGGAACAAGTGGGTATGCAGGCCTAGGGCTCGTGGGTGGCACAGGCTCACCCCAGAAAGCAGAACCTCTATGAGAATAAAAAGCTGATTGTTTCTTGGTTGACAACAGGCATTCCAAGCCCACCTAATTCTGCCCACCAGAGTGCCATCAACCATCCTCCTGTCACACAACAGCAGAAACATGCCCAAGGAAAGGCTGTGGCATCCTGGAGGAGCTGGTGGAGAGTACGAGGCAGTGCTCCCCAGTCATGTGGTAGCAAGGGTATCTGGCAGCAGCCTAGGGGCTGGTCCCTTCCAGCAGCCCCAGGAGGGGAGTGTGACAATGTGTTTAGTAGAAGGAATGTGGATGATGCAGATGCCAAGCCCACTGGGGTCAGAGAGTGGGGATCTGAACCAGACTCTGCTGTTCCGATTCCAAACTGAAGGATTCTTTGGCTGTTTCTTCAAGACCCAGCTTATTCAGACAGTAGCAGGCACTTTGGGGAGGGCACAGAGGCTCACATTTCTGGGTGCAGGAAGATGCCCAGAGACCCAGGGCACAGGAGAGCAGATGACACTGGGGGAGACCCCTACTCTGCCCAAGCCTGAGCCAGGTGGTGAGGCCCCACAATCACCCAAGGCCCTGAACGCCAAGTCGCACGTCACCCGGCCATAGATGCACAGAAGAGAGAAGCATATACATAAATTAGAGGAATCATTTAGCAGGGCAGGGCTTGTTTTCCCAGTCAAGGGTGGGACAGACAGGACCAGTGCCCCCAGTGCAGTGCTGGTTTCGGTTCAGGCGGTGCCCTGTTCTTTCTTCCCTTCAGCCCTGCTCTAGACTGTCCGTGGGCTGGACCACTGCATATGCTGCTGGGCCCAGGGACAGCTGGCGACTGAAGAAGGAAGTCGTCCGTTTGGGTTTCACTCGCTTGATCTCCTTACCTGGAAAGTGGGAGGGAGGGAGATTTGGCTCAGTGGGAGGACAGGATGGAGGGGGCATCTGCTTCGGACTGGAGATACTGGGTCTTGGCCATCAGCCAGGCTGCTATGAGAGTGGCCTGAAGGTCACTGTCACAGAGCCATGAGCTCAGACAGAACTGCAGAACTGCCGTGGGCTACTCTATGGGAGGGGACCAACCCTGTCCTTCTTCCTGTCTCAGCTTGGGGAGAGGGTCCGTAGGGAGTGGGAGGTGCCAAAACTGACAAAGGAAAGGAGATGGGTATGTAACAGAAGTTAGATTGGCAGCAGGGATCTGGGATATCCTTATAAAATCCAGTCAAGAACAGTGTATCGGCCCTGCTCTGGGCCTGGGTGTGCCGAGACTGGGGTGAAAGCAAATTGAGAAATACTTCCATTGGTTAGGGTTAATTAGAGCAGTAGCCATGGGGACTGTGGTGTCTACTTCCCTTCCACGGGGTTCAGTGGAAGCCAAGTTTACTGCAGATGGCATCTGAAAATGGGACTTTGCTTTCTAGAACACCCTTCAAAATTCCGGAGTCACAGGCTCCTGACCAAGAATGGAGTATCCCTGACAAGGGGGCAGTTAGGAATAGAAGTGCCCGGTGTGTCCTACAAAACACAATTCAGAAGAGATCTGAAATGAAAGGGAAGGAGAAGGGAGAAGACTTATACTCAGATCCCACCTGGCTCCAAAGCACCGGAGGAAAGCAGGCACTACGGGAGGCCCTTTTCCCCAGTGCTCTCTACCTCCTTCTCCGTCCTGGATGGACACTGACCCCCACACTTGTAGGAGGGGAATCTGATCAGAGTCCCTGGTCCGGCTCAACAGTGGTGGGCTGGGCCATGAGTCAGGAAGACCCTACTAGCTGTGTGACCCTGGGCAAGTCACTTGACCTCTATTTGCCTCAGTTTCCTCAAATGTAAAATTGGCATGACAGCAGCACCCACCTCTCAGGGTAGTTGTGAGGATGAATGAGATGCTATCTGAAAGATGCTTGGCCAGGGCCCAGCATACAGCAGGTGCTTATTTCCTCCTGTCCTAAACTCTCACCTTCAGGTGTCTATTCACAACTACACAAAGCTATGGACAACCAGCGAGCGAGGTGAGTAAGGGAGGGGCCCTCATGCCAGGAAGCACCTTTGACCTCAGAGGCAGGTGCCTGTCCATGAGCCCTGGGGGGGACGAGCTCTGGGGGAGGAAGGGGGGAGCAGGACGCAAGCCTGGGAGGGCATCTCCGTGCTCGGCCACAGGGGGCATTTAGGGAAGGCTTGCTGAGTGAGTAACCAAATGTGCTCGTAGGAGGAAGTCTAGGAGCCAGGGAGCATGGACGGGGGGCCAAGAGAAGCAACACTGATCCTCCGAGCACAACACCACAGGCCGCTGGGACAGGGGCGCAGGTGAAGCAGCAGGGAGCAAGCCTGCAGCCTGGGCGTGGCAGAGGAGAATGGGGGCCTGCCCCCAGGGCGGGTTCCCAGCTCATATTCCATCCACCTCGTCCACATCAGGATGAAGCCACTTATTTCCATGCCAGAGGGGGAGCTTCCATCTTTCTGCATCCCTCCTGCTGCGCACAGGGCTGGGCCCACTTGATAAATGCTTGCTGACAGACCCTCCTCACCAGTAAGGAGGGTCTGGCTGCTGGGGTGGAAATGGCGGGGCCCCCGGGATCAAATGAGCCCCCTCCATCTTAGACTCTGGGATAGAGGGGGAGAGGGAACCTGGACAAAGAAGGCGTCACAGAGTGGAGGGGGAGGCTGGGCAGGAGCCCTTGGCCCAGTCACTGAGAGGAAAGACCCCAGGAGGGGTGGGAAGCGCTCGGGAATGAGACTTTAAGGATCAAAAGAGAAAGCACGCCCATAAGAAGGGAAAGGGGAGGAGAGTTACCTAAAGAGACCTCTGTGGAGAGAAAGGAATTATTGACCAATCTAGGATTTTTAAGACAGCATCAGGAAATTTCTTAGGGGAAATTTAGTGACTTGTTCCCTGTTAAGTGAAAGGTGAGGCACTGAGTACCAGGTGGCTCTGACTTAAGAAGAGACAGAAGGCAGAGGCTGAGGCTCGCATGGTGACTGAGACCTGGCAGAAGACTCAGCAGCAGTGACAGGGGTAGTAGCAGTCAGATGACAGAAAGCTTCAGTTCGAGGTTCAAAGGGGACTGCCACACAAACAAATAGCCTGGTCCCTTTCAAGGCCCATTTTAAGGGCAACTGTTAGTTGAAAGTTCTTGTAAATGATCTGTGGGACCCAGTGGGGAAATGAGGGTCCCAAGCAGTGGGCAGAGCAGCAGTCTTGTGCGTGGCAGATATCCCTGAATAAACCAAAGATCGAGGGGGGAGAGAGAGAGAGACAAAGGAACGAGGCTAAGTGGTCAGACTCCATCTGGAAGAGGGTGGACAGACACGGAAGGGCATGGCTTGGGTGTGGTCGGAGCCTGGGATGGAGCCCAGCCCCTGCCCCTGCCCCTGCCCCTGCCCCTGCCCAGGGGTCTGGAGCCACTCACCATCATCCACGTAATCGATGGTGGCCAGGTGCTGAATCCGGCTGCAGACCACACTGCTCTGTCTGCGGAGCCGGTGGCGCTGAGAGGTGGCAGGAGGCTGGGGGCCAGGCCCAGCCATGGGGCTGACCTTCGTGTCCTGGGACAGGGCGGGCTCCTTGGCTAGGCTCAGCTCGATACAGTACTCGATGAGGCCACTCATCAGCTCTGCCTAGGAAAGCCCAGGGAGAGGACAGAGCAGGCTGGGACGTGGGAGTCAGGAGACAGAGCTCTCTGACCCTGTCCCCATCCCGGCCCAGGGCCTTTGGAGGACCCAGGTGAAGGCTGGCTTTCTGCTCTGCAACAGGAGCCAAGCCGGCTGGCCTCTCTGAGCCTCAGTCTCCTCTTCTGTAAAATGGGCCTGATCATGCCTTCACAGGATTATAAAGCTATACAATCTTGGTTATAAACTCAGGTGTATGTTAGTCTGATCACCACCTTTCACAGGGACAGGGACCGAGGAGAAACACGGGACAAATATGAAAGCCCTATCACAGACCAGAGTGGTCTCCCTTCAGGCCAAGGCTCCTCCTCTGACTCCAAGCTCTCAAAGCAGCCAAGAGGCTGGAGAAGGGCCAAGGGCAGAGGACCTGAGCCCCCCGGCAGCCCAGGGCTGCTGGGGGCAAGAGGCCCCAAGAGCCCCGGAGAGACAGAGCCCACATGCTGGGACGTGCATCAAGCTCAGCGTTCTTGGGCTGCCCAGTGAGCACCAGTAAAAAGTGAACCAGAGCCCTGCCTCGGGCCTGGCTCGGGCCAACTCTACTCTGGGCATGTCTGCCGGCAGCAGAGCACTGAATGTGCCAGTCACCAGGACCCCAGGAGCACAGGCCACTGTCAAGTATGGGCATTTTGACCCCTCCAAACCCTCTCCTGGATGGGAGGCAGGTGCCTGCCACAGGAGGTCTGCTGGGTGAGAGGCAGCCTAGCACGGGGTGAAGAGCTAGAGGCCCTGGCTTCCAATCCTGGCCCTATGTGTGTGACCTGGGAGAGAGGGAGTTCACCGCTGGCCACCGTGGAGGCTTCAGACACAGAGCGGGACGTGCTCGTCCCAGCCGCTGAGGCCGTTACCTGCTTGGAGTAGACTTTCAGCAGCTTGTTGACGGGCGTGCCCTCACTCTCCCCATCAAACTCCAGCCACAGGATGGGCTCATCGTCACCTGAGCAGGTGTAGTCCCAGGACAGCTCTTGGAAGCGCAGACCCAGGAGGACGTGCTGGTCAAGAGACAAGGGGGGAATGGTCAGAGGGGAGGTCACGACCCCTGCCTGCTGCAGGGGAGGGGATGAGAGGACTCGCTCTCCTCGCCAATGGCAGAGTGAAATCCTGCCACTAGAGCCAATTAGCTAAAAGAAATGAGAGCCCTGTCGTCCTGAGAGGGCTGCGTCCCTCAGAACCTTCCATGGAACAGCAAAGGAGGAAGAGGTGGGGAGCCAGGCAAAGGGACCTCACTCCTGAATCTAAAGGCCTGACCTGGGGTCATCTGAATCCACACGAGACTTTCCGTGCGATCTCACCTGGGGAGGTCAGAAACTGAGGCACTGGGAGGAAACCTCCAAGGCCCATTAAGTGTCAGACAGAGCCCAGCACTGTCTGCTGCCCCTGTATGATGGGCGTAGCAAGAGGTCAGTTGCCCAGGGAGGTCGTCTCCTCAGGCCCACTCCGGATCCTCATGAGACCCTGGGACACCCAGAATGGGCCCCAGCAGAACCGTACCTTCTCCTTGGTATCAATGACGTGGACGCCCTCCAGGTTGATGGCCACAGTCACAGCCTTGCGCCCACCCCGGTGCAGAAAGCCCTGGGCTGGCTTGTCAATCTCGCCAGAGAAAAACGCGCACCTAGGGGGCACAGGGTGGTCTTCATTAGGCTCAGAGCCTGCTCGGCTCCAAGGCCCCTCCCCATGACTCACCCATAATAGGGCAGCTCGTGGCACTTGAGCAGGTAGGCCCGGTAATGCCTGGTGAGCAGCTCAGCCTCTGGGCCTGCCACCTCTTCCTTCACCTCCTGGTAGGCATTCAACAGGCCCTGTTCCCCTGGTACCAGGCGGGTTCCCCGGCTCCGGAAAGCTGTGAAGAGGCTGTGAGGCCGCTTGCAGAGATGGGCAGGCAGGAAGGAGTCAAGCTTCTCTCTGGAGGGCAAGATGGGCACTGTCAGGGGATGGAGCCACATCTGCAGCCTTGCCGAGGGAGCAAACCCCCAGAGCTCCTGGGGGCATTGAGCCACAAGGCTTCTGTCTGCCATACTGATACTGATGCCCTATGTGAGACAGCTTTTGGTCCCTGGTGGTCAAGCCAAGGGCACTGCCCCCAAGCCACAGACTCCTTCCCACCTGGAGACAGGGAGTAGATGGCTTGTCAGAAGAAGAGGGGACGACATGGAAAGAGGCAGCAGCCCCCGACTGGAGAAGGCCAAGGGTTTGGGAGAATGGGGCTGCTGTCAGAGGCCCAGGGTCCCTCACTGAGGTGGCCAGAGCTGAGCTGGCTTGGCCCTGCAGCCTCAGGTGTATGTTAACCTGAGGAGACAGACAGCCCCGAGACCGTGAGTGTGTCAGAGCCCAGTGAGGGCATGCCTGATCCTGCCTCACTCAGATGACTGGGGTTCAAGTTCTGGGGCAGCCACTTCCTTGCTGGGGTCTCCTCTGAGCCTCATTGCTTCACCTAGGTCAGACCCCTCTGGCAATCTCTTTGGTGAAGCCTGGGGGCTCTTTTTCTCAAGAATACTTGAAGGAAACCCTTAGCGTTAGTCGAGTGAAGAAAAAAAAAAGTACTCCCCCCACGAAGCTCAACAAGTCCCACTTGGTCCTTACTTCACGGCACAGGCCGTCTGCTGGCCTTGGCGGTAAGGTCCCAGCTCCAGTCGGCACACCAGGGCCCCGAGCTTCTCACAGTCCTCCACGTCACAGGGATAGCGCACCTCTAACACGTTGAACTTGGCCTCTTCATACAACAGCCTCAAGATGTCCTCACTGTTGACCTAAGAAGCAGAGAGACCTCAGACAGAGGCCTGGCCCAGGAGGCCGGAGCAGGGCCATGAGAGCATGTGAAGGGTAGAGGGAGACGGGGAGAAGGCAGAGACAGATGGCACCCTGGGGAGTCTGTTCTGGCTCTGCTAGGGCCAGGTGGCCTCACCTGCAACTCCTTCCGCTTTGGGAAAAAGACATTCCTTCGGAACTGGAGGGACGGCTCATCTGGGGACAGAGACAGGGGGGTCACTGGCCCTGCCTTCCTCCCAGACACCCCAACTTACCCAGCTCTGCTTCTCTCGTTCTGGCTTCGCTCCCACCCCACAATCTGGCCTCACGTGCCATGATCTATTAAGGGGACTCACTGGGGTCACTGCCGAGGGCCCCTTCCTGAGGTCACCTTCAGGGAGGGGGAAGGGATGATGGCCAGTCACCACAATGGTCTACAAGGTTTGGGGACAAGGCCAGGAGGGACTGTGGGTTGGACTCCACTTACAAGTCCCATGACGCAGTGTGGCTTCACCCGGGCTGAAGGCCAACACTCACTCTCACCTCTGATTCCACAATTAGAGGATTGGACTTATTTCGATAGAATACCTGCCCCCACTAACCGGAAATGGAAAAAAGAGGGGGGAGGGAGGTGCTACAGACCCACAGCCATGTCATCCTCCGGGGCGTCTGTGAAGCGTAACAGCAGGTCTGGCCACTGCCGGCACACCTTGTACGGCTGGTGCTTGGGTTTCAGCTGCACCTCTGCCAGAGAAGCAGAGAAGGACCCTTCAGCGCCAGAGGCAGCGTCTGGGGAAGGTGTGCCCCTCCTGTGCTGGGTCCTCAGGATGCCCCCAGCAAGGCCAGGCTGTGGGCAGCACAGGCCAGGCTGAGCCAAACAAGGAAAGGTCCCCGTCTCCAGAAAGCAAAGGTCAGGCAGGCCTTTGGAGGGGTAGCCCCACAGCACCCCTTCCTCTGGGGTGCATCTACATTGTGCCCCCACAGGAGGCAGCCGACTCTAAGTCCTGCGGATACCTGGTCCTCAATAATTTTATGAAGTGATTTTGTCCCAACAACGGAGCTCAGATCCCACTGCTGCCTCTTTCCTATCATGTAAGGACTTGGGCTCTTCTCAGCCTATGACTCTGGTACCCTCAGGAATGTGTCCTCCTCCCCCAACATTTAACTCTGCAACACTTTCCCCCCCAGCAAACCCTGTCCGGATCCTCAGCTCCGATCCACTCTCCCCACCCTGACCCCCTTTCTTCTCTGCCTGCTGCCCCACTGGAGCTGCCCAAGCACAGCCTTCCTGGGAATCTTCCAGGCCTCTGTCCCTGGGACCCCACTGACCTCTTCTTGGTCTTGAGGGTCCTGATCCTGCCCCCAACCCCCTTCTTCAGTGCTCCCCGATCCCCCCAGCCAAAACTGTTCTTTCCAGTGGCCTCCCTCCTATACCCTCCTCCTCCAACCCCACTGCTTTTCCCAGTGGCCCCCGGGGTTAAACTACCAGTCCATTTACTACAGTTCTGTGGATCTGCTACCAGCACCTCCCTGGAGAGGAGCAGCTCCTGGGGGCACAGCCTTGCACACAGTGGGCTCCCAGTGGCATGAATGTTACTAGTTGAGTCATCAGGACACCTGGGGGCCAGGCTGGAGCCAGCAGGGTCTGGCCCCACTGCCACTGTCTTACTGTCTTGGAGCATTTGGTCTTCCAGGTGCTAATTCTTTTCTTCTCACCATCCCCAGGGTCCTAAGTGGGCAGGGGCCTGTGCCCCCAGTGCCTCATTTGGCCTCTCTGGGCTATGCCCTCCCCATGCTTCTGGGCACAGCCAGGGAAGCCCGCTGATACCACACTGGCAGTAAGTCAGGCTCTTGGTTTGTTGGGCCATGAAGAAGTCCCCTCACTGGGAGGCTTCTGCTCAGGTAAGCCCAGGGCTAGTTTGGAAAAGGAACTCCAGGGGGAGCAAAGTCAACCCACACCAGCACCAGACAAGTGGCTGATTCCCATAGCTGGAGAATCAGGAATGTGCCCAGAGCTGAGGTGGGGGAGGACGGCAGAGAGCTCCAACACAACATCAGCTGTCAGGGACAGGAGGCCCCCACTATTCCCTTCATGGAGCTGTCTATGAAGGGGCAGAGTGGAAAGGGGAAGGGGTCAGGGGACCGGCAGATAGGAGCCCCACCCCTAGGTGGGGAGAATCTTGTACAAACCAACCAGGGAAGCCCGAAGGCCTGGAAGATCTATACAAACCATGAGACAAGTGGGGACAGGAGCTGGGGGTGCTGAGGAGAGAGGACCGGTGGGCAAGGCCCAAAGGAGAGAGCAGGGGAAAGACGGCATCTGACTGGGCTGGCTGACAGCCAGGCAGCCTGACTCCTTCTCCCAAACGACTTACTTCCTGACAGAGGATGGCCCCCTGGCCCTGGCAAGGTGCCAGCCCCCTTCCAATTCCACACATGTCTGTCTTTGGGGCAGTGACCATCAGCCTTAGAATCAACAATAAGAATCAGAGCCTGAAGGTCCCTATGGCCTGGCTCCTGCTTAGAAATGGATGGATTGTGTCTGCTCTACCACCTGGAGGGTCAAGTCCACCCCCTCAAGGGGAGTACAGGTGCAGAGCAGAGATGATCTTTCCCCAGGCCAGGGCTCTACCAGCTCCTGCCTGAAAAGAATGGCAACAGAGGGATACAGAGATGAGGGGACCTCAGATCATCCTGCTTGAAAGCCTTTTTGGGTACAGAGGGAGAAACTGAGCCTCAGAGAAGGGATGAGAACCGCCCACATCAAAACCAAGAATCTGAGCCCATGCCTCTGGACACCAGAACCAGAAATAACAGGAAAGCTAACTCCAGCTTCCTAAGGCTTGGGCTTGCCTTGGGCCTCACAAGGACCCTGGAGCAAGGTGCTACCACTGTCATCACTCCCATTTTAAAGATGAGGACACTGATGCAGATGGCATCAGGTGTCTTGGGCCCTTCTCCCTGACTCGGGCTCCCAGCTGCCTGCCCTTCTCTGCACAGCCTCAGGACCTGGTATGTCAGTGCTGCAGCAGACCATTCGGGGAAGCTCCAGGGCACGAGGGCAGTGACACCCGGAGTAAGGCCCTCCCAGGCTGTCGGGAGGCCTGGAGACAGAAGTCTATAAAGTGCTCTGCAATCCCTGAAGAGCCCGTCACACCTGGGAGTGGTCCGTTCTCCCTCCCTCCCCCTTGAGGCCTCATGCATCCCCACCTCACCCTGGGCATCTGCTCTGTCCCATTTGTCCCCTGCCTTGGGCTCACAACACTGGCCTTCCCTGTTAGCTGATTTTGCGGAGTTCTCCCCTGGAAGCTGAGAAAACTACCTCTTTGTTTCCAAAAACAGCCCTTTCCATGTTCTGGTTCATAGGATCATAGGCCTAGAGCTTGGGGGACCTCAGAAGCCACAGTCTCTCCACCGCATCAGACGTCTCGTCCAGCTGACAACGTCTGAGGGTCCTTACCAAGCAAGGGTGAAATGAGCCAGAGGGCAAAGGCCTCCACGGCGATGTCTGGGAGCTGCAGGGCCTCACGGATGGTACGGTGAAGGTCCTGGGCAGTGATGGAGGCCACGTTCTCCACAGCCAGGGGCACTGCTGTGTCATCCATGAGGTACACGAGCACGTCAGCCACTGGAACAGACCCCGGTCACGCTGCAGCTGCCACTCCCACAATACCCACTGCCCGCCCTGCTGCCCATGTGGCTCTTGTCTCCACCTTTGCCAGCCTTGGAGACCCAGGAGATGCCTCTTCCCGGGGGTGGGGCCTACTGGGGGAGAGGGTCTCTGAGCTCGTCCCCAGAATGGCCGTCCTTTGCCAAGCACCCCCAGGGAAAAGGGCACCTTTCTGACCAATGCTAGTTTGCACCATCCTGCAAACCCGGAACAGACCCTAGCTCTCCAGAATCCCAGGGACTGGGACCCAGAACACAAGAGTACCCTGAAGAATCGACATGCTGAGCTCCCCCAGGAGCCAGCAGGGCATGGGGGAAAGGAAGGACGTGTAATGGAAGGGGCAGTAGGGCATTATGGCCACCGTCATTTATCAGCAGGCTGACAACCCCCAGGACCAAAGGAGATGGCAGAGGGCCACGCAAAGGGACCAGGCTCTGGAGGGTGGCATAGGTCCTCCCCACCCCACAATTTCCATCCATCAGACCAGCCTTCCTGCTGCCTGACGCAGAGCATGGCTCCCCCACTGAGGTGCCACATGGGTCACCTGTCCCTCACCCCTGGAATGTTCCCCCTCCTTGTCTCTGCCTTTTGGATTCTCTGGGTCCTTCGTGGTTCAGTTTAAGAATTAGTTTCTACGTGGAGTCCCTGCTGATTTCCACAGCAGCTTCCCCCACCAGGATCGCCTTTATTTTCACTCTGCATCTGTACATGAGAAAACGCCAGCCTCTGGAGGGCAGACCTTGTTTTTGTCTCTCTGTGTCTCCAGTGTCCAGCACTGTGCCTTGCATACATTAGGGGCCTAAGAGACGCTGGCTCACTGATGGAAGGAACGCAGTCTATGAGTGCAAAGGCCTGGCATCTGCCAGCTGTGTGAGCCTTCCTGGGCCTCGGTGTACCCATTTGCAAAGAGAAGACACAATACAGAAACTGCTTTGCAAGGCTCGCAGCCACATCTTCATGGCTGGGAGGCCACAAGCCTCTGCGTGACCTCAGCAAGGTCACCAAGACCCCTGAATCTTTGTCTCCTCCTCTATAAAATCTATGAGCCGTGTCATGATGGAGGGAGGATCTTGGGGCAGCTGGGCCCTGGCCCCGGGGTGGCTGCTCAGCCAGGCCTCCCCTTCAGGAGGCTTCTGTGGCAGAGGATGGTCACTAGCAAGCAGGAGGGATGGAAAGCAAACAGCCATAATACTTCCCATCACCGGAATCATATCTGCGCTGGGCCTTCCAAGTACTTCATCCGCTGCCCCCTCACCCTGCCTCCCACATCTGGCCTCTGGGATCCCTCTCCCAGCTCCAGGCCCTTCCCCTGGCTCTGCCCTCCCTGACTTCCTTTACGTCCCAGCTAAACTCCCCCTCTGCAGCCCCTCTCAATTCCAGGCCCTTCCTCTGGTCCTTATTTCCCACTTGTCCTGTCTGCCTAAGTCAATTTACTCACAGTCTCCCTCGTCTGACTGATTCTCAGTCTTTTACCTCTCTGTCTCTCCAAGGCCTGGCACACTGCAGGCTTAATGACATACTTGCCCAGGGACATTTCCATCTGGGCTTTCCTTCTCCCTACTAGCAATGGCCCCGTTCTCAGGGATGGGGCCTGGGAGGCATCTGTACCTCTCCACCACCTCTCACCTCTGGGTATGAAGGAGCTCCTCCCAGGCAGGGGCCACTGCTGGGCTGTGTGGGTAGGGGTAAAGCAAGTGGACAGAAAACATGGCACTAACTGGTCGGAGGGTGGAGATGATTCAGAAAAGCTTCACAAAGGAAATGGCCCCCAAGCTGAGTCATGAAGGAAACTGAGGAATCTAAAAGCCAGAGGGGAGGAGGGAGGGCATGCCAGGGTCAGGGCTTAGCCTGTGCAAAAGCATGGAGATGGGAGAGGGCACCAGATTCAGGAGGCCAGTAAAGAGGCCAGGCTGGCTGGAAATCAGTGTGTGAAGAGGTCACACGTGAAAGAAGTGTGGCCAGACTGGTGGGAGGGAGCCTGTGCCTTGGTCAGCGGTGTGGGGGAGGGAGAGGACACCTCAAGGACAGGTGAGGGGGTCACCAGGGCCTGGATTTTGAGGAGAGACAATGAGTCGGAGGCAGACAAGCTGAGAGGGAAGGAAGCTGACGGGACGATGGAGGGGCCGAAGCAGGATGAACAGAAGGATGGAAACAGACAACTGGAGGCCGGATCGTGACTGGGGGAGAGATGCCCACAGGTCACAAAATCAGCCCTCTTTGGTAAGAGGCCGGAAGGCAGAGGCTGGGGAGTGGAAGGAACGCCGGAGCCAGGAGCTGGCAGATATGAGGCTTCCCCCTCCTTATCCCCCACAGGTTTCCTTTTGATTTCTTGGATTCCTCAAGCCTAGCCCAAGCCTGGCCCACCAGGGGCAGTGAATAACTGCTTGTTCAGTTATACTGTTCCTAAGGGCCACGTGTGGGATTCCAAGTCAGGCTAACAGTCTACTTGGGGTTCATCCATGGGGAGGCTGAGGAGCTCACAAAGAACGAGTGGCAGGAAGAGCAGGGGCTTGGGGGCAGGCATTTAAGACACACATCCCAGGTGTCCATCCTGGCCAAGTGTGCAGTGTCTGACCACCAAGTCAGCTCACAGAGGGCCCTGGGAGATTGTGGAGCAAGCCGTGTGGGGGGCCTTGCATGAAGGACAAGCAGAGGCCTTCCAAACCAGCACCAGGAGAGGAAACCAAAGGAGGTCCCAGAAAGCAGGCTGGCTGGGGAAGACCGAGGAGGAGGGAGGGAGGAGGGTCAGGCTCAGCCCCTCAGATGCTGAGCCTTGCAATGACTCAAGTTCTGTGAAAGGGGGACAATTCCAGCTTTGATAACCGTGGCTCCGTGACTGTCAGCCTGGAAGAGCTTCTGAAGCAGACTTTTATAATCTCATGCGACCACTCACTGACGGTGTTTGAAGGTTTCCAAAGTCTTTCACTATATATTATATAGACCTGCTACACATAGGGAAGCTGAGGCAAGTGGAGGTCAAATGACTGGGCCAGGGTCACACAGCCATTCCAAGTCTGAGGCAGGATATAAACTCAGGTCAATCAATATTTATTGAAGACCTCCTATGTGCCAAGCCCTGTGCTAAGCCCCAGGGGCACAAAGAGAGACAAAAGACAGGCCGCCCTCAAGGGGCTTCCGATCTAACAGGAGACAATGCGCCAACAGGCGTGTGTATGTACACGTATGTAGACGTACATGTATGTATAAAGGCCTCAGAGGGTGGCCCCCCCCCCCAGCCCCCCAGCCCCCACTCTCGCCCGCGGCTCTTTCCCGGGCAGATACGGCCGCTCCAGTCCCCTCAACCAGCCGGGGCCCCAGCAGGCGACGCCCCCCACGGCCCATCCAGCCCTAACCTGCCCTGCTCCCGGCCGCCGGCCCACGACCCCCCTCCTAGGTGGAGACCCTCCCCGCCGGGCAGGGCTGACCACGCCCCTCCTGTCCCCCTATCTCTCCCCCCACTGGCCAAAGGCCGTGGCTGAGGACCCACCTCGGCCTCCCGCGGAGGACACGCTGCTGCGATGGGACCGCTCCGCCGGCCCCGGGCCCCCCTCGCCTCCGTCCATCTGTGGAGAGAGGGGCGGGGTTAGGACACAACCGGCTGGCATGCAGGTGGCGCCTACTGCGTGCCGTGCCGGCTGCTGCGGAGCTCCTGACAGCTGCGACCCGACCCCCCCAGGCCCGGCCTCAAAGGTGGCTTCCTGAGTTATGGGGGCGGGGGTTCGGTCCAGAAGCGGCAAGGAGGGGGCCGGGGGTCAGAGCAAGTCATCCTGGGACCATGAGGGGGGGAGCGGGACCAGAGCGAGGCTGGGGATGGGGGGGTGAGGGGGTGTCAGAGCGAGGCTGGGGATGGGGGGGTGAGGGGGAGCAGAGCGAGGCTGGGGATGGGGGGGTGAGGGGGTGTCAGAGCGATG
>CM053592.1:190652832-190689952 GCA_028646515.1 Pseudochirops corinnae | reverse complement strand
TCCAACATGGATAGTCCTTTGTGCCCTTTTTGTGTCTCGGATAGAAAAGGCTCTCGGGGCGAGTCGGTCACGATCACATGGTACACATCGGGCAGACTTCGGACCCTGCTCTTTCCCCCTCCCTTGCAGCAGTGCCTTCTGTAGTTCCCCTTCCATCCCCACTGTTCTTAAAGCACAGGTCTGAGCAGGCCGACCTCCCAGGGACCCCACGAGTCTCTCCTTCACCCATTCTCTGTTCAGGCTGCGTTGGCCTTTTTGCTATTCCACGTTCCTAGGGTTCCATCTCTCTCCCATTCCTCGCATCTCCCTCCTAGAACCCTTCTCTTCCTTGGAAGCTCAGCTGCAAGGCTACCTCCTCCAGGAAGCCTCTCCCACTCCTCCTAGCTGCTAGTGCCCTCCCTCATGAAATGACTAGTTTGCATTTACTTCTGTGAATACCGTTGTAAAAGCACATTTGCAAAGCTGTAACCAATGAGGAACTCCAAAGAACAGTGCTAAAAGGTGTTGTCCAAAAACTGTGTGATCAGAAGAGAAGACAGTTGGTGTGTAGTGAGGGCGAGGGATGGCAGGTGAGCTGGAGTCCATTAGAAAAAGCCAGAAGGCCTACTTCTGTCCCTTACTACCTTATCCTTTCTGGACCTTAGTTTCCCCATCTGTAAAACTAGGGGGTTTGGTCAAATGGCCCTGTACGTCCCTTTCAGTTTTAAAGCTACGATCCTACAGGTGAGGAAACCAACCCAGAGAGGCTTGAGGGAGGTCACGTCAGTACTGATTGGCAGAGCTGCCTGTCAAACAGGGTCAGGGCTCCTGGTCTGAGGCCCTGCCCCCGGGGATCATGGGATATCTGGTTATCATGGGCAAGAGGACTTTTAGATTTGAGTCCAGGGCTTTGAGGACGCTAGCCCTAGGGCAGAGAGGACCCATGGTCCTCCTGCAGTATACTGCTTGGCAGTGGCTCCTCCCTTTGCTCCTTGGGCCTCCCTGGTGCCCTGCCCCTTGTTTTAGGCTGTGGCTGTGCAAAGGTTAGTTGGGGAGCCTCAGCATCTACACACAAGGCCCTTCCCCCTTCCAGGGCCGCCCTCACTGCACAAGGCCTTCGAGGGAGGCAGGCATCAGACTCATGTAAAGGAAGTTTCAGTCATGAGAGGCATAAACAGCCTCTCCAGTACTCTGGTGGGTGATTCCCATGGATGGGCTACCCCACCCCCTTCCCCGCCCTGTGCCTACAGTGAGTTGGCATTGCCATCTAGTGGCTCTCTCCCCTGTTGACTGTCATGGTCAGTCCCCTTGAGATGACCTTCCACAGAGCTGCTGGGTGCCGTGAATGGGACATCGGAGCTTCAGGAGGCAGAGGCCAACTTCACGTGGCCAACTCCTTAAGGCTTTTCCAGGTCGGAAGGCAGGATGATGCTAAGTACCATTATAACCGGAACTCTGGCATGCTTGTGGGGAGGGGAGCTCCATCTGTCATGGTATTGAGAACCTGGTGTCAGGAGGCCGCTGGGAAGCCTGGTCTTCTCCCTGTCCCGGCCTCCGAGAACATTTCCATTTCTCCTTCTTCTCTTCTTGTACTTTATCCAGGATCTGTTCCTCCCTCCAAGGTCCTGGGGCCTGGGCACGGGGCCATTTCTCATCCCTCCACACCTAGGTTTAAACATTAGTGAGAAGCCATCAGCTGAGGCCTGGAGGAGGAGCTGAGTTACATTTGGGCCAGCTTCTCTCCCTTCGCCAGAGCCTCCTGATTCCTGGCCCTGCCTGCCTCGGACAATGCCTGTGGAAGAGTTTGTGGCTGGCTGGATCTCTGGTGAGAAGTTCTTCTTTCTGGTGTGTCAGAGTACCCTTCAGTGGGGCATCACTGTATGGGGTGTGGGAGAGAGACAGAGGAAGGGAGAGAGACTGAGAGAGGAGAGGTTGAAAGAGAGAAAGAACCACAGAGAAAACAAGAGAGGAGAGATCAGTGACGGCTGTGTCCCAAGGCCAGACCTAGTGTGACAAGTCATGGTCAGGTGGAGTGCTGGCTGGGCTCTCTGTGTCCAGCCATGTTAACGATTTAAGTCCCCATTGGAGAAGGGGATTGCCCTGTCCTGGGCCCCTGCCTCACTTCTATCTCCCCACCCACCCCTAGTGCGACCTGATGATGGCCCACAGGAGTCTTTCTGGACAGGTGCCCCTTGGGGCTGTCAGGCTTTGGATCTCTGTGTCAGAGCTATAACTGTCGGGACACAGGAAAAGGTAGCTGCTTTTCCAATTCTGAGCTGCACTCATCGTGGCATAGATGGGCTCTCACTAGTAGTCTGGTGAACCTGTGTAGGACCCAGAACCCAGGGTTTCTCACTCCACTCTCTGGCTCAGTCTAGATGGACTCTGGGAGCTAGGGAAGGTGGATTGGACCTCAGGCTCCTGGCAGACCTGCTGCAAGAGCTGTGGTGATCCTCAGCAAGTGCCAGGGCTCTCCACCCACTCTCCCTGCAGGCCTCTTAGTGCTCCAGACCATTAAGGGATTAATCAAGGGGGGAGAAGAGAACTGCCCCCTCCTCTTGAGAATCAGTTTCTTACTGACTCCTGACAGTACGTTTTGATCACACAGTCCATCTTCTGGGCCTGCAGCCAAACCTGGAGGCAGAGGAGACACTGGGCTCCCCATTAGGAGGTGAGGGTGGGCAGTGGCATTTGTCATGGGGAGCCAATCTCCTCAGGGTCCCAAAGTTTTGGTCCTCTCTGGGCTGGAGAAGAGCAAGATGTGGCTTGTTCTTCTCGGATTGGTGGGGAGGAAGGAACAGGTTATGGTTGTGCTTGGCTCCCTTCTCCCCTCAGGGGGGATGTTCTCTGGGTCTGGCCTAATGGCCCTGTAGCCTAGCTCTTTCTCCTTGTCTACAGGAGCTGTGGGCTTGATGCTGGGACACCCCCTAGACACAGTGAAGGTGAGAATGAGAAAAGCAGTGGTCAGCATCTGGATGTAGGGGCAGTATACCCAGGTCACCTGAGGCCAGGGCATGGATTCCATGCCATCTGTGCCATCTTTCCTGCAGGAATCCTGCCCCAAGGCCGAAGCTCTAGCAGCTGGGCATACTCCTGGGAGGTGGAACACAAGCATTATGAAGGGACTCATCTCCTCATAGGGGATGGCTGAAGGCCTCCCATGGCACACCCATGACAGCACCTCCTCATGGTGAACCCAGTGTCTCCTCTGCCTCCAGGTTCGGCTGCAGACCCAAAACACGTACCATGGCATCGTGGACTGCATGATCAAAACATACCGCCGGGAGTCAGTAAGAAGTGCTGAGTCTCGAGAGGAGGGGGCAGCTGGGGCAGGAGCAGGTCTCTTCTCCCCTTCCCCTACCCTCAGCACCAGCTGCAATCAGAGCAGAGATCAGATCAGGGGTGGGCTGCTAGTGAGGCTAGTGAGGGGCAAGTACAGCGACAAAAGACCTCACCTGGCAAGCTCGGGAGCCTGGCCCTCGATGCAGTGGCCTCCTAGGCTCACATGCCCAGCATTCCAAAGCTGGAAAGGGCCTTAGCCCTCATGTGATCTCATTGTACAGATGAGGAAACTGAGGCTCCTAGAGCTGGAAGCCTCTTGCGTGAGGGCATGCAGGTGGTGAGTGGCCTGAGGGGGTCTCTTTCTTTTCTTTATTCTTCTCCCTCGCTGGGCCCTGCTTTCCTCACCTGTAAAATGAAGGCCTTTGGACCAGATGACCTTGGGCTATTTCCAGTGCTGGCATTCAGGGATGGTTAGTAGGACTTCAAGTTTTCTGTGTGTCTCTGGGTCCCTGTAGGCAAAGAGCAAGCTCTGTTTTAAGTAGAATGTCAGCTGCTTGAGGACAAGGGCTACTTAGGTAGGGGAGGGGTTCGGTACCAGCCCCTCAAAGTCTGGGCCATAGGAAGCCCTTAATAGATGCTTGTGGGATGAATAGAGTGAATGACTAGGAGGAGAACCTGTCCCCTGTGTGTGCCATCTGAGCATCTTTAGCCTAGGCCCAGCTCCATCTCTACCTACAGGTCCTGGGCTTTTTCAAGGGAATGAGCTTCCCCATCGGCAGTGTGGCTGTGGTCAACTCTGTCATCTTTGGAACCTACAGCAACTCCCTGCTCCTTCTCAGCTGCACATCCCACCAGGAACGAAAGACCCTCCCCCCTGCCTATGGCCACATCTTTGTGGCTGGCAGCATCTCAGGTTTTGTGCAGGTAAGGCTGACCTGCCGTTCTGAGCACCAGGGAAGGCATGTCAGTGCTGGAGCATGTGTACACACACACACACACACACACACACACACACACACACACACACAGGCAGCCATGTCTTTTGGCCCTCACTTGCTTGGGCTAGGACTTAGCTGGTGGCACCATATTCTGTGCCATCATCAGCACAGATGATCAGAGAGAGAAAGAATGTTTCTCTTCAAGGCTTCTCCTCTGGCAGATACAGTCAAGTTTTCAGTACAAGGCAATCTGAACTCCCCCTACAGACCCTCTTACAGAAGACCCAAAGCCTTCTGCTCGGGATAAATGAAAAATTGTCGGGAGAGAGCCTTGTTCCCAGCTTCGAGGGGTTGTTGGACTGTGTGTGTAGACCTAGGCTCTGGACCCTCTAGAGGTGAGGTGTGCTGTATAGGGAGCAGGGGACACTGGGAGATGTCTAGAAAAAACTCAGAGGTTGGGAGCCTTGAGACTGGTGCATGGGGCTCAAGGGAGGGAACCAGGTGACCAAAGAGGGAGAGCTAATCTTTAACCTGGAGGCTAACCTCTTGGCGGTCTGATCTCCTAGTATGGGACCTCCTGACCTTTGGAAGTGTTTACTTGACTCATAATTAGGGAATATTTGGAAGCTCTGTGGGGCCCTGGAATCACAGGAGCTGGGTCCACACTGTACCTCTGCTGTTTACTTCTGTGTGACCTTGGGCCAGCTGCCTGAACTCAGTTTCCTAATCTGTAAAATGCAAGAGTTGAATGAGATCCCTTTTGGATCTTGGTCTGTGCTCCAGTGAGTAATGCCCGCTCTCTTCTCATTCCTTGCCGTCCTTGACTTCTTTTTTCTCTCTGATTTAGTGGCCTGGCCCTCTCCTGGCTTGCTTCCTCCCATCATCCTCCTCCCACCCCCCAACCACGAGTGTCCTTTGAGGGGCCTCTTCTCCCTTCACACTGTCTCCCTTGGTGATCAAGGGTTTTATCATCTCTCTGCAGATGCTTCAGCCCCACCCTCTCCTGAGCACCATTTCCTCCTCACCAGCCTGCTGGACAGATGGCCCTTTGGCATCTCAAATTTAGCCTACCACCAGCCACTAAACTCTCCCTTTTCTAGGGACCACAGCACCATCCTTGTCGCCATCCAGGTTTGCAACCTTGGGGTGGTACTCGACTCTCCCCTCTTCCTTCATTGGTTTTCCACATGTCAGTTCAGCTTCTCCTGTGACCTGTGTCTGTCCACTGCCCTTGATCAGCAGCTGCAGCCCCCTACTTGGTCTCCTCTACTTGCACTCTGTTCTCTCTCCAATCCATTTTCTGCCCAGTTGATAATATGATTTCCCTAAGGGGTGGGTCCGTGCAAGTCCGTCTTCAGCTCCAGAGCCATAAGTGGCTCCATCTTGCCTCTTTGAAAAAAATGTAAACTGCTCAGTCAGTCAGTCAGCATTTCTTAGGTGCCTGCTCTGTTCCTGGGCGCTGTGCTCGCTGGGGATACAGTCCCTGGCCTCCAGGAACTTCCAGTCGAATGCTCAGCTTTAAAAGCCCATTTACAATCTGGCTCCAGCCGGCCTTTCTAGACTTCCTTCTCCTACTCATCGCTCTCACACGCACTCTGTTCCAGCCAGACCGGTCTGCTTGCTCCCTGGCTTTGGGCATCCCACCTCTGCCTCTGCCCTCGGCAGCCTCCAGGCCTAGAGTGCCCTCCCTGCGGCCTCCACCCTTCCTGATCCCCTCAGTCAGTAGTGTTTGCCCCTCCATTATCTTGTACCCACTCGTCTGTGTGCAGGCTCTGCTCCCTATATGAGTGTGAGGTAGTGGCAGGTTTTCATTTTGTCTTTGTACTCTCAGAGTTTAGCACACAGCACTTGCCTAATCAATGTATTTTTAAAAAACTGAATTGCTGAACTGCTATAACCCGTTATAAGCCCAACTGAATCTAGACTGAGGACCCTGTCCTCTTGATGTGGCGCTGACGGCCACACACCCAGCACCAGCACTTGAGGCCTCGCTGAAGGGGACCCTGGCATCCTTCCCTCTCCTTGTGCTCATCCCAGCTCCCTCCTGGCTGTAGCCAGCAGCCAGGGCGCCATCGCTCTGTGACAGCCTTACTTATTAATGACTGCTTAGTCCCACAGATCTCGGGGTAGAGGTGGGACTATATTAGTAATTAAGTAACTTAAATAACTTTGTCTTTGTCCTTGATCTTTATGTCATGAGCCTTTGGGGGGTGGGGTTGGAGGGAGACAAGTTCTAGGAGGAAGCTGTAGGGAAGGGAAAGAGCATCAGTCCATCATCACTAAATGTTTGTTAAGTACCTACCCATGCAGCAGATAGAGCGCTGGGCCTGGAGTCAGGAGCACGCATCTCCTTGAGTTCAAATCCAGCCTCAGACACTTACTAGCTGTGTGACCTAAGACAAGTCACTTCACCCTGCTTGCCTCAGTTTCTTCATCTGTAAATGAGCTGGGGAAGAGATGGCAAACCACTGCAGTGTCCCTGCCAAGAAAACCCCACATGGGGTTGAAGAGACTCAGGACAGAATGCCATCAGAATGGGGTGGGGGCTGGTACCTATGGCATGTGTCCTAGACATCTTTGAGGGGCTGGGGGGGTTGGCTATGAGCAAAATTGTAAAGATAGACTTGGAGACAGAAGATCTGGGCCTGAATCCTGACCCTGTAAATGACTTACCTTTGTGACTTTGGGCAGATCACTCTCTGAGCCTGTTTTCATCAAGGGTGTGGCTCAGTGATGTCACCTCCAAGGGCCCTTTCAGCTCTGTGATACGACTCTGAGGACAGGCCTGCCCCCGTCCTTGAGGGGGCAGCTGCTCAGCCCCTGCTCCCCACTCTTGAGGTCACAGGAACAGAGCCTTCCTTAGGAAAAGGAGAACAGAGGGATCCTGAGCTGGCAGGTGGAGGGCTGGGACAGAGAAAGAAAGGTTGTGTAACTGGGAGCTCAGGAGCAGCTGAGAGGCCCCTTTCTAAAAGCTCAGGGAGGTGACTGCTTGTCTGCTGTCGAGTTGTTTCAGTTGTGACCAACTCTTGGTGACCCCCTTGGGGTTTTCTTGGCAAAGATACTGGAGGGGTTTGCCATTTCCTTCTCCAGCCCATTTTACAGATGAGGAACCTCAGGCAGACAGGGTGAAGTGACTTGCCCATGGTCACACAGTGAGTAACTTGAAGTCAGGTCTTCCTGCCTCCAGACCTGGTGCTCTATCCACTGTGCTACCTGTCTGCCAAGGATCAATGATGAGGAACCATGGGTACTAGCAGGTACAGCATCAGCCAGGGAAGGACAGAAGAAAAGGCCAGGAGTGTGGGTTGGCCTGACAACAACAGACATGGCCACTGTTTCCCTGACACAGTCTATAGCTGCTTGTCTTCCTGTTAAGGAGAATGGAGGTTTTAAAGTTTTTGCAAAATTCAGATTACCCCCTACCTCGGAAGCTCAGTGCCACGTACGATTCTTGTCTAAACCTCCATCCCAGGCCTTCTCCTGAGCTCGGGGGCATACTCGGAAGCCAGCCCAGGCCCTCGTCTCACTACTATCCTTGCTCTCTTCAGGGCCCAGGTCTTCCTTCAGTGCCTCCTGGCCCTCTCTGAGGTTTCAGCAGCAAAGCCATGTGGGTAGGAAGGAGAGCTGAAGTTGAGGGCCCTGGGCATGAGTTTGCGTGATGATGAACAAGCCTTGGTTCCTTCATCTGAGACGTGGGAATAGGCAGTAGACGTCCTGCCAGGCAGGGGGACCTGCCAGACCTTTGGCAAAGCTTCAGGTATTACATCAGTGAGGTTTTATTGTTACTTATCAAGCAACTGAGGCCTGAGGCCCGCCCCCCCCCCCCCCCCAGCCTAATCAAGGCCTCAGGTCCCCATCTCTGTTCCTCATCTCCTACCTCATCTAGGTAGGAGGACAGCTCAGCGGCCATCCAGTGTGGCCAGGGCTGGCCTACCTCTGCTCGAGTGTCCTTGACAGGTGGCCCATCAGCCTCTGCTTCTAAGCCTGCCCATGCTGTCCAATCCCAATTCACCTCTTCAGCATCCCATCCCCCCCAGAAAACATCCTGATTATGTTCTCTGGGCCAGTCAGAGCAAGTCTAACCTATCAAATATGTGACCTCCCTTCAGATACTTGAAGGCAGTTCAGTATTATCCCCCACCCCTGACCTCCACCCAGTCCTCTCTGATCCAGGCCAAACAGGCCAAGTTCCATTAGCCAGTCCTCATGCCAGGAGCTCAGGGTCTTTCCACATCCTGCTGATAAGGCCGGGTGAATATTTCTGTTCCGTCTAATCCATCCTCCATTTACCCCGAAGTGATTTTCCTGAAACATGAGTCTGACCATGTCACTCCCTACTCAGCAAACTCCAGGGGCTCCCTCCAACCTCCAGGACCAAATACAAAATGCTCTGTTTGGCCTTTCAAATCCTTCCATCAGCTGCCCCTTCCTGCCTCCCAGACGTGAATTCTTCCATCTGGCGACCTTGGCCTCCTGGCTGTTCCTTGGACAAGACCCTCCTTTCCTGTCTGCCTCCATGCCCAGAATGCCCTCCCTCCTCATCTCGGCCTGCTGACTTCCTTCAAGACCCAGCTGCAGCACCCCCTTCCCCAACACCCCAGAATCCTAGTGTCTTCCCTCTGGTCATCATTTCCTATTTATCCTGCACAGAGCTTGTCTGTTTGCATGCTGTCTCTGCCATTAGAGTATGAGCTCCTTGTGGGCAGGGCCTGCCCCTTGGCTCTCCTTGTGCTGCCAGTGCTTTTCACACTGGCACAGAGTAGGTGCTTCGTAAGTACTGGTTCCCCCTCTTTGGACACTTCCTGGCATATTGATGGCCTGTGGTGTCCAGAACTAACCCCGGTGTTCCAGATAAGGTCGGAGAAGGGCAGAGGACTGTGGGACTCTCTCCTCCTTTCCTCTGTCCGTCCCCATGCAGCTCAAGGTCTGTTAGCTTCCTTGGCTGCCGTACAGAGGTTGCTGTGTGCTAAAACCCCCTCCTGAGCTTGTGTGCCCAAGTATAAGGCATTTTGTGTCTGCCAAATTTCCTCTCACCAGAATCTGATTCTTTAGCCTGTCCACATCTTTCTGGATCTTAATTTTGTTATCAAGCATGTCATCTGCAAATGTAATGAACACGTCCTCTGTGACTTCTGTAGTTCACTGATACACATGTTAAACACACTAAAGCCAAACACAGAGCCCTGAGGCACTCCACTGGAGACCTCTTGCCAAGCTGACTTTGACCTATTAATGACTGCCCTTCGAAGCTGCTCGTTCAACTAATTCATTTTTTTTTTTTGAGGGAGAAAGGCAAGGCAGCTGGGGTTAAGTGACTTGCCCAAGGTCACACAGCTAGTAAGTTTGTTAAGTGTCTGAGGTTGCATTTGAACTCGGGTCCTCCTGACTTCATGGCTGGTGATCTATTCACTGCGCCACCCAACTGCCCCTCATTCGAGTAATTCTTAATTCATCAAATTGTGTTGTTGATAGCCTACATCTTTTCCCCAATAATATTTTGAGACACTTTTATCAAGAACTTTGCTAAAATCAAGGTATTCTGTCAAAAAATGAAATGAGATCAGTCTGGCGTGACTTGTCCTTGAGACAGCCAGGCTGGTTCCGTCTGAACAGTTTCCTTTTCTCAGGGTTTTCCTGCTGTCTCTTTAACGACGGGCCCCAGGGTTTCCCCAGGAATTAAGAGTCAGGCTCACTGTGCTAAAGGTCACTTCTCCCTGTTATTTCACCCTGGGACGCTTGCCCGTCCGTCTTGTGTTCCTGCCCCCATTTTCCACTGATGGGGCTTGGCAGCCACACCCGCCCTTTCTCTCAGGACCCAGGGATAGAACTCAGCCGGGCTTATTGAGGGCTGCCGGTGCTCTCTGACCCGGTCCTTCATTGTCTTTAACATCAGCTCTTCATTAGCCACTTCTGCTCTGACATCTTGTGTGTGAAGGTCACTCTCCTCAGCAGAGAAAAGAGAAGCAAAGGCCCCCTCCCTCGCTGGCTCCAATCCCATCTCTTCTGTGATGTTCCCCGGCGTGGTTCCTCTCATGGCCTGTCTCTTTGGTGTTGCCCTTGGCTTTCCTCTCCAGCCCCACCTGGCTCTAAGCTTCAGCCATCTTGAAGCCAGTTTCATTTACATCCTTCCAAATGCCTGGATCCGTCCTGGGGTCCCTGACTTTGCTTCTGTCCTGTCCTCTAGGCAGCGAGGTGGCGTAGTGGCTGAGAGTGCTGCTGCCCTGGCAGCAGGCAGAAAAACAAGACAAGCTCAGATCCATCTCAGACACGCAACTAGCTGCATGACCCATCGGCGCTCACCCAGTCTTAGTTTTTTCATCTGTAAAATGGGTCTAATATGAGCACTTACCTTACAGGGTTTCTATGAAGGTTGTGAGATACATACAGCACCATGTAAATGCTGGTTATTATGTATATGTTTTAGAAATCTAAGTCGGTTGGGGAGTCCTCTGGGCATCCACGTTGGTCTCTTCGGACAAACTCCCATATTTCCCCCTTGTGGAATCTCTTTGTGTCATCGCTTTTCATTCTTGAGCATTTCCGTTTTGTTCTGGTCTGACTTCCACTGTAGAATGGGAGTCCATAAGACTCTCCCTGTTGTAGTGTCCCCAGCCACTAAACTAGCCTTCCTCTGAACCCTCTGAAATCTGCTTTCCTCAAACCCAGGGTATACAGCATCTTGTTTCTTAGGTTCCTTTTCTTCATCACAAACTCTAGGAAGGAGCAGTCCCTTCCCATTAAGGTTCTCATAATTTCCACCCCATGATTCGTTCTTCCCTGTTAGTGGGAATCAGAGTCGACATGCTTTTTCCTCTTGGTGGCCCTTTCACCTTTCGAAGGATGAAATGATCATTGAGGCAAATCAGGAAGCTTTGAGGCATATCAGTCACCCTATCTGGTTGGAGAGGGCTCTGCTTCACGTCTGACTACAGAAGCCCCCATCACTGTTAACCCCTTTGGTGCCAGGCTGGTGAGATTCCTGTGCTCCAACCTCAATGGTTCCAATCTATAAGCTTCCACAAACTTCTCTCTGACTCAGTCTCCTATTGAAGACTTCTAGTACTGCACATTGCCAAGGCATTTGCTTGCATGCCACACTCCCCAGTGTGGCGCTAGGAGCAGGAGGGGTTGTGCCAGGGAGGCTGCAAGAGACAATGACATCCTGAGGCTTTGGAAGCCACAGAGGTTACCAAGGGAGCAACGTCACCGATACAGCTGACTAGAATAGCACAGTGCTAAGTGAGGCTGAGGGTCAGGGGTTCAACACCTGAGGGTTCCAAGTAGCAAGAACCCTGGGCTTGGGGTCAGAAGACCCATCACTGACCTTAGGGGAAGTCACTCACTTTGACTGGGTCTCAAATTTCCTAATCTGTTATCTTCCTGCTTTTTCTGCCCGGGTCTCCCTTTTATGCTCCACTGACGAGTGGGAGAGTGGTTCTCTCATCAGGCTGCCGTTGGCCTGCCTCCCCTCTCAACTGGTCTCCTTTGCTTCCCTGTAGGCCTACTGCTTGGCTCCTTTTGACCTCATCAAAGTTCGACTGCAGAACCAAACGGAGCCACGGGCTTGGCCAGAAGTGGTCCCACCCCAGTACAGGGGTCCCCTGCACTGTGCCAGGACCATTCTCCAGGAAGAAGGGCCTCAGGGCTTGTTTCGGGGAGCTTGGGCTTTGGTGCTGAGGGATACCCCGACTATGGGCCTCTATTTTCTCACTTATGAGGGTCTCAGTTGGTGGCTTACTTCAGACAATAAGGAACCTGGTGAGTAGGAAGGAGGAGGGGGAGGAGAGGGACTGAACACCTCATTATTACAACATGGATGGAGGATGTGGGGGTGAGCGATGTGGGAAAGAGATGAGATACACTGCTGGTTCCATGATGGTTGGATGCTCTCATTCCAAGGTGGCAGAGCCCAGAGGAAGAAACACTTAGGCTCTCTTCTCCATTTCTTAATTGCAGGCTCAGCTACAATGCTGGTGGCTGGGGGCTTTGCAGGCATAATATCCTGGGCCACAGCCACTCCTATGGATGTGATCAAGTCACGGATGCAAATGGGTGGGCTTAAGCAGCGAGCGTACCGGGGGCTGCTGGATTGCATAGTGAGCAGCGCTCAACAAGAAGGGCTGGGTGTCTTCTTCCGGGGCTTGACCCTCAACAGTGCCCGGGCCTTTCCTGTCAATGCTGTGACCTTCTTCAGCTATGAGCATCTTCTCCGGTTCCTGAGCTGAGCCTTCTGGATGGTGTCAGCGGCTCCCCCAGCAAGTTCTAACTCTGAGAGACTGAGGACCAATCTGGTACCCAAAATCTGGTGTCAGTAGTGGAAGAAGGCGGCCAGCCAGTCTGTCTCCACCACCTAAACTGGGCAAAATGACTTATTTCTTGGGTGGCAGGCATTGGGTTCCAGCTGGCCTGGATAACACTGACCCATCAATGACAGGATGGAAGGGAACACAGACAAGCATAAAGGACAACAAACAACAGACTGCTGTGAGCCTTGGTTTCCTTGTCTGTACAGCGAGGGTGGGGGTGGGTGGCCTGCAGGGCCTCTGAGTGCTAGCTGAGGTTCTGAGAAAAGGAAGTGATCCATGCTTACTTGGATGTATGATCTGGGTCTGACCACTGCCTCACATCTCAATCCCTCCCCTAGGACTTCAGAGAATATTGTCAAAAGATGCCATGTGTGGCTAAAAACTTCACCCACTGCAGCCAGCCAGGCTGAGTGCTGGGATAGGCCTGTCCTAGGGAACAGCCAGCCTATCCCTGGGCTCACACCTGAAGCCTTTCTAGCCTGGTAGGCCCTGCTACAGTTGACTGCCACTGCTGTGAAGCCAAGGCCTCTGGAGGTTGGCATAAGTCGTGGGGGTGGGCCACAAATAGAGGCTCATTCCCTTCCCCTTCGCTTCTCCTCCTGAGGTCTCAGTGGACTAGGAACTTAACAAATCAGTATCGTTCTTGCTAACATGTGAGTTGGGTAGTAGCTGTTCCTTACATTTCACTTGGCCTCGGTCAAGCCCTGTGTCTAATTTGGGTTTCTACATTTTAAAAGTGTTCAGGAAGTTAAAGGGTTAGAAACATAAGCCCAGAGGAGAAAGACCAGCAGTATGGAAGCTCTTTAGAAAACAGGAGGCCAAGCGATAACTTCATGGGCATCTCCAGAAATGCGGGGAATTCTCCTGAGCCTAGAACATTAACTAGTCCTCTCCAAAAAGAGGGGTCAAGATTAGATCAAAGGAAGAACCACAGGCCTATAAGAAAACTCAACACTGGAAAAGCACCCAATCTTTATTCTTAAAGACCTTTTAAAAATAAGGTCAGCTCATCACTGACCTTCCCAGAGGCAGGGGCCAGAGGAGACGGCCTTCTAGCTCTGTAGTGCTAGGGGAGATATTATTCTGACTCTGCCTGGAGAGCACTAGATAACAGGTTGGAAGACTGAGGTTCAAATCCTGGCTTGGCTAATGACCACATCTGCTACTTCCTAGCTATGTAACCTTGGGCCTGGCATTGCTGAGCCTCCCAGCAGTGTCCGGGCAGGGAGCGGTGGACCCCAGTGGATGGGTCCCTTCCAGCGTTTACTCTTCCGATCCCATGATTAGTTCAGAAGATACTCGTGGCTGTGGTTTTCCTTTGGGTTTCTCCTCCTGAGCCCTGTAACAAGGAACACCAGTGCCTACACTGCCTAACCTCAAGTCTGAAATGGAAATTTCAAGGGATTTTTGGAATGTTTTCTTACAATGGCTCAAAATCTTGGGGAGAAAAAAGGAGAAATAAAGAGAACCCTCCCTGTGCAGCCTTGAGGAAGGTCGTGGGATCCCAAAGTACCTGGAACCAGGGACTTTCCTCAGACCATTAAATGCTTCCCTCTGCCCCCCTCCCCCATTCCAGCTGAATGTCACATTTGTATAGAGTTCTGAATGAATAATCATAATAAGTTTGCTTACTTTAAAAAAAATTAATGCACCGAGTCTACCATACCCATGGCCAGATCCAGTATTTAGGATCAAGTAAGTGCTAAGGGTAGGCTTTTCCCAGGCTGGCTCCTCCCTGAAAACTAGGAGCCATTCCAGGGCCCAGTGCATCATTAGGCGGTGATGGACCGAGTTGGGGTCTGTAGCCAGGGAACAAAGGTAGCCACCAACCCTAGGATGTGATTTCCTCCCAGACTCGTTTACTACCCTAGGGATTGGCAAGAAAAACACAAAAATCCCTTGAAACTCTGGGCTTTAAAACTGGGGCCTTCTCTTTAGGCTCTCAGGTCAAGGTGGCCTTAGAAACGCAGACTGTCAGAGCTCCAAGGCATCGAGGTGACACGCCCAAAGTTGTCTGGCAGAGCTCTCCGAGTATCAGTTGGACTTGGTGATTTTTGTGTGAACATACTTCCCGTATATGTAACAATGCATTCCACAGACTTTAGGATAGCAAAGGAAGTCTGGTATTTTTCCCTGCCCCACGCTGATTTTGGAGACTCGGGTCGAGTTACAAGGTCTCAGCTTCCCCAGTGACTGATGTCCTCCCCACTCGGCTAGAAATTCTGATCTTTGAAAGAGTAACAGGACCGGTCGGTTTTCCTCAGATAGTTGGCCTCCTGACCTGTTTCTCCTAGGGAAAAGAGATGTCTACAAAAAGCCAAGTAAGAACTAAGACTGGAAAACTTACAGGAAAATGAGGGCCCTGGCCTGGATATGCCAGAGGAACACCACGCACTCCTGTTTTCTCTATAGGACTGAAGAGTTCCTGGTGTGACATCCCTCTCCTGGGCCACTTCCCACTTATTTCTTGGGCTCAGTCTTTTCCTACTAGGGATTTGTGCTATAGAGTAGTTCATGCAGCTAGCTTCCCCTTCCTTTGAGGTTCTCTGGGATCCTAAAAGGAAATTCCTTTTACTCATCCTGCCTGGAAGCCCGAGTTTCCCCATACTCAGGATCCCTGTTTCCCTGTTGATGGTTTCTCATCTAATACCCTAGAATTTCCAAGAGGGCTAAAGTATTACTTGGCAATATATTCAGAATTATCTGCCCCATCAATGGTCCCAGTTTAAAGCCCTTCTGTTCAAGGATGAAGAAGCCTCCATAGCTTGGCCTTGGGTGTCCTAGCTTCTCTCCTCAACAAGAAGTAGTCTTATTTCCACTGGAGAGAAATCCCCAAAGTGCCCTCTGTTAGCATTTCCATGAGAAACAAGGTGGGGGACAGGGGCTCTGGTGGGTCTGGGGGCCCTCACTGGGAGCACATGCGTTCCACCTCCTCTTCACAGTCATAAAATTTCCCAAACAGTTCAGGGGAAGCCCCATTACACTCAAACCATCGCCGCAAGGTGCCCAGAGCCTGCAAGGCATCTGCTTTGGTTGGCAGGGGCACGAAGCCATCGTCCCCTTTCTCTTCCTCACCCTCACTGATCACTTCTTCCTTGCATCCCTCCTTGTCTGTCTCGTCATCCTCGAGGTCCACAAAATGGGAAAATTCTTCAGCTCTCAGCCCATTGGGCAGGGGGGGCATCTTGGGCACCTCTTTTGTGGATGGAGGAGTTCTGCTGGGCCATAGGCCAGCAAGGGCAAAACTGCTCCTGATAAAGTTGGAGGGCACTCTTTCCCAGGCGGCTGCCATCATATGTAAGGCATCAAGCACTGTGATGCCTGCCCCAGCGGCAGCCAGAGATGTGCCCTCCGACTCCCCTCGAAGAGCCGCCAGCTTACTCAGAAGGCGGTGCCGGTAACGGGTCTTGAAGTCCCGCACTACAGGAGTGGGTAAGCAGGGTATGGTACCATCAGCAGGCAGACACAATAGCCTCACGTGCTGAAGCTCAGGCAGGTCTGCGCCCTCCCTGACTGGCTGGGCAGTCAGCAACAAGGCCACCTGTCGGCCTTGCTGCCCCATGTCCTGGTCCAACTGGGCCAGCCAGTTTGCCCATGGGATCCCTGGGCCTGGGCAGTAGAGGACAGGCAGAGTCTCACTGCGGACCCCCAAGAAGCACCGGGGAGAAGGCCGATGGCTCCCAGCCACCACCAGGCGACGCTTCTCTGTCCCTCCACTGTTGGCACACAGTAGCACCTGTAACCGCTCACCCAATGCCACCCCACCCGGCACTGCCCGGTATAGTAAGGGCACGGAGGCACAGCCGAAAATATCATCCGGGGAAAAGTCCTTCAGGGTGACGGGAGTGTGGGAGTCAGGGCCCGGGGGCTGAGGCTCCGGGGGAGTCTGGGCTGGGGGGAGGCCATGGCGCGCCCCCAGACCCACGTTGTTGCGGCGCTTCCAGCGCACCAGCCAGCCAATGCTGGGCACGAAGTGCTGGCCCATGAGCTCGGCCAACTCCTTGGCCTTGTGCAGCAGCATGGGGCCCGAGACGTCCCAGGCCTTGGCCCGAGCGATGTGGTACCAGCACAGCAGCGCCTCGTCCAGCCCGCTGTACTTGGACTCGCGCTTGCGCTTGCGCTCCCGGTTGGCCATGCCACTGCACCAGTCGGCCAGCAGCTTCTCCTTGTTCTTGCAGATCCGCGAGATCTGAGGCTGCGACACCTGGAAGCGCCGCGCCACCTCCGACTGCGACATCTTGGACTCATCCAGGAGCTCCAGCACCTGGATCTTCTCGGCCAGGGACAGGGCGTGAAGCTTCTTCTTGCCGCTGAGCTCCATGGCGTGGGGGCACCTGTGGGTGGGGAGCCAGGAGAGGAGGGCAGGGCGAGGGTGGAGGAGCAGAGGGGGAGGGGCGGGGAGGAGCGGGCAGGTGAGTGGGGTCGGGGCCTCCCCACTGTACCTACTACGCTCCGAGAGCCTACTGTGTGCAGCTGTGCAGCAGAGTGGTCTTTACTGAGCACTTTACTTCACGCTGGTAGCGGTGATTCACAGGACCCCAGCCCATCTAGTGCAGAAGAAGGGGAAATGGCCCGGGGGAGGGGGCACACACTGGGAGCGGGGGCACCGGCAGGTGGGGACACAAAGGGAGCAGATGTGGAGGCCAAGAGTGGGGGAGGGGCGGGGGGCCAAAGGTAGGAGAGGGGGAGGGGGGACAAGAGAGCACGAGGCCAAGCGTGGGGCAGGGGGGTCAATGGTCGGGAAGGGCCAGAAGACACGAAGAGTGGGGGAGGGGGAGAAGGGGCGCGAGGGTCCCCCTGGCATCCTCCAACAATCCCCGTCACCCACCTCCCGAGCGCGCTCCTGCCCCCTGGACCCGGTCCCTTCGGCGTCGGGCTGGGGGGGACACTGTGGGGGGCGGGGGCACTCCACCGGATGCCGACCCCGCTCAGCTCAGCCCGACCTGGCCCGGCCCGACCCGACCCGACCCGGCCCGGCCCGGCCCGGCCCGGCCCGGCCCGGCTCGGTCTACTCCCCGCTCCGGGTTTTCCCGGCTCCGGGACGAGGGGAGGGACAATCACTCCGGTACCCAGAAGCCACAGGGCCCTTCCCTCCAGAAGCAGCTTATTGGCTCCCAGCGTGGCCCAGTCCCGCCTCCAGCTGGCCTCCATTGGCAGCCGCCAAAGGGACGGTTTAATCCGGGCCACAGCTCGGCCGCCTTGGTCAAAACCGGCGTTGGCCCCGCCCTCCGAGGAGAAAAAGCAAGTGCTGGAGGCGGAGCCTCAGGGTATTGGGCGGGGTCTGGGGGCGAAGAGAAAGGCTGGCTCTGAGGGGCGGGCCTTTGTGCGGTTAGGCCAGACTGGGGAATGCCGGAGAAAGGCAGGTGCCAGGGGAGGGCCTTTGTGGTGATGGACAGGACCAGGAAGTGAGCAGGAAGGCCCATGCTGGGGGCGAGGCCTAAGGGAATGGGGGGGGGGGGGGGCCACTGGCAGGTAACAGGAGCGGGCCTTCGTAGTGATGGACAGGACGAGGGCAGGGATAAAGGCGGGTCCTGAGGGGAGGGCTCACAAATAAGAGGCCGGCAGGCAGGGTCGCGGGGCGGAGCTGACGGGTGATGGGCAGAGAACTGGGCTTAGGGACCAAGGGTGTAAGGGGGCGTGGCGGAAGCACTCTCCTGACCGCCCCGCTGGGGGCGGGCGCACCCTCTAAGGCTTTTGTCCCGGGTGCTTAGGAAAGATGGCGCTCAGGGCCTGGTACCCTGGGCACGCGGCCCAGCTCCGGGAGGAGGCGCTGCTGCGGAGGAGGGCCCAGCCTTGTTCTGCTGGGCCCGAGCAGGGGGCCGTTGCAAAGGGGCAGATTTGGGCTGGGAGAGGCGATGGTTCCCCTTTTTGGGGGTCTCCTGCCTGATCGGAGGAGGGGTCTCTCACGGCTCAGTGTGAGGACACGGAGCTAAAGGAGGGTGTCTCAGTAAGGGGGTACCGAAACGCCTGAGGGGCAGAGGGGCAGAAGGGGAGAGTGGATGGGAAGCGGAGACCGGGGCAGAGCCATGCGGCGAGAGTGGGGCTCCCGTCCGAGGGGCTGCCCATACCCTCTATTCAGAACCGTAACTAGGTGGGACGGTCATTATCCAGGGCGCTGGAATTTGGTCTGGGGCACCTCGGATGAGAGCCATGGCAGCTCGTCCTGTAACAGATGCTTTCCCCCAGGCCATTGCATCTGGGGCCCCAGACTAACCTGCCTCTTTGCTTCCTCAGCAGGGGTGCATTTGAAACCTTGCAACAAGTCAGACTTCACTTCCTCCATCCTAGTGAACGCCTCAGGGACCTGTCTCCCCAACTTCTCCTTGCCCGAGGTGCAAATAATCTGCTGGACCTATATTGTCTGCTTGAACTGAAAAAATCCTTGCTGATGAGGAGCCAGTCCAGGGGTGGCCAGTTGATGCAGTGGATGGCGCGCCAGCCCTGGAGTCAAAAAGACTCATCTTCCTAAGTTCAAATCAGGTCTCACATGCTTACTGTGTGACCCTGGGTAAGTCAGTTAACTCTGTTTGCCTCAGTTTTCTCGATCTGTCAGTGAGCTGGAGAAGGAAATGGCCAAATACCTCTGCCAAGAAACCCCAAACTGGGCATGACTGAAAATGACTGAACAAAAACAATCCCCTTCAAGAAGCTGCAACGCCGAGGCCCAAACCAGAATGCACAAGTCTGTTTGTGCATTTGCCTTCACACCAAAAGCCCATGGTATGACACACAAAATGCACATAAACTCTGAACCCCGAAGTTCCAGACTGGGAGTGTCAGCCGCTAGTTGGCAAGGAGAGAGAGCCCAGTGACTGGCCAGGGCTTGGGAAGCCCTCTCCTGAGGTCTCCACATGCCACCTTTAGACACTGTTCTCCAAGGTGAACATGCACAGAATCCACGCAAGACTGGGGAGCATCTTGAAGGAATTGTCAGAAGATGCCTTCCCAGAGAAAGCTTTCCCCCTCTATGGGGAGTCAAGCATCTCCTTAAATATCCTGCTTTTATGCCTGGTGAGCACCCACTTGGGTAGGTTCTCCCTTGCTAGAAAAGCTTGACATAGAAGCCTTCAAATCTGGGCAAGGTCTAGTCTAACCAGTTATGGATGGGCTTTACACCACCACCCAGCATTCTGGTGGCTTCCCATCCCCTCTAGGATCAGAACCAAACTGGATTGAGGAAGCCTTTCCAGGCTTGTTCCATGTTATTTCCCTTCACACGCTTGCTAAGACATGCTGTCTGTCCATTTCCCCTCTGTCTTTGCCTAGGCTGCTTCCTCACCCACCTGGGGCCTAGAATCCACTTTCCTCGCTTAGAATCCCTAAAAATAATAAATCAAGCCCTGACTTGTAACTTTTGCTGATTTCTGAGGTGTAAATGCTCAAACTAACAGTTTAACAATTGAAGCTGTTTGTGCCTATTTCCATCAACCCTGGAAAGGGTTCACTTTTGTCTTGGGTATCCAGCATAGTGGCGACTGGCATACAGTAGGCACTGAATGCTTGGTTACTGGCTGACCACTAGATAATGAATTCTTTGGCCAAGAGATCACAGCAACGAATGACCCTGAAGCAATGGGCAGAGTGTGAAGAGGAAGATGTTTTCAATGCTCCCTGGCTCTGCCCCAGGGAGAGAACCTGGCTGAACAAGTCCAGCCCTCCCCAGCACTGAAGTCAGTCCAGTGCCTCTGAGGCTTCTCTGCTTCTGGCTCAATACCGGCTGCTCTTCCAACTGATCTCACACAGCCTGACTTCATGGCTATCCCCTGAGCCTCCCATAGACTATCAAGGTAGCTGCAGCTCGGGTGCCAAGATGGCGCCAAGGCAGCAGGGACTTCACAAAGTGCTCAGGACCAGCTCAGCAGGGACTTTAACACGCAGGTGAACAGGAGACAAAACGCTGGGATGGACAGATGAGAGTTCAAAAGCCTTGGATGCTCTGCTGAAGCTCCCCCCCGCCAATTTATTGATGGCTGTTCCCAATAAAACCCAAAACATCACGGCTACTTCTGGATATACTTCCTTCCCCTGAACTCACCCTGGTAACAAAAAGAAAATCCAAAGTGTCAGACACCAGATATGCACCCAGCCCCCCTCCCCGAGCCTTCAGAATAGGAAGTGTCCCCCAACACTTTCTAAGAAGAGTCTGCAGGGTGGTCCTGACAAAACCCAAGTTCCCACCGAGAGCCATCTCCCCTTCAACAAACCCAATACAGCAGCAGAGGCTCCATGTAAAAATGTTTATTGTACTAATATCTGGAATACAGGAACTTAAAAAAATGACACCTCCACTCCAAAGTGAGAGTGAGAGGCCAAGCAGAAATGGCTCCCCGGGGGCACTGCCATGTACTGTGCCCCTGCCATCCCACTACCAGCCTCGCCTGGCAGAAGCCTGAGGAACCAGGGGCAGCAAGGAGAGGAGAGGATGTCTGAGGGGCTCCCCTGTGACTCAGGAGCTTGGGTGCATGGGGTGGGGACCTGGGGGCAGAAGGCTGAAGGACCAGGTAGGGAGGAGGAAGAACGGAAAGGGGATTTTGGAGGTAGGCTTGAAGTAGAGTTAAAAAACAGGCACATTATCCAACATCTTCCTCTGGCCCCCACACTGCTTGGACGGCCCCCTGATGCTTCCCTTCTCCCCACAAAACAAAAAAAAGAACAAGGAGAAGGGGAACTGAGGAAAGAGAGTGGACGCACAAGGTAGAGAATTAACTTCTGCCACTAAAGAGGGCTATAGAAGATGAGCTGGGAGGGAGGAGTTAGGCTGCAGCTATGGCAGCACCAAGGGGCCGGGGTGCCCAAATGCATCATGCCATGCCCCAGGTGCCCTTTGGCAGCGCCACGGAGAGCTTCCCTGCAGGGGCAGAAGGTGGTAAAGTGGAGAGGCAGCAGGGAGCCAGAGAGCCCCCTAGGCTTGCCCAGCTCATGCAGCCCCTCATGGACACCCTCAGAAAGGAAAGAAGGCAAACCCTAGGGGCAGAGTGGGCAGAGCTGGGAAAGAAGTGAGCTGCCCTCCTGCTCTAGCATGGAGGGCAGAGCTGAACCCTGTGAGAACCAGGGCCTGGGCCCAAGGCAGGCAGAGTGAATGCACTTTACGGAGAGCAAAGGAACAAGGAGAAGCCAGGGCCCGTTTCTTCCCAGAGGCAGCCTGTCTCCCCCAACTTCTGGAGGACTGGGGCCAGATGGAGGGATACACAGTGTCAGCTGCCAGTTCGGCCTGCCTGCTGCCCCAGACAACCTGGCACTACCCTCCCTGGGCCTGCCAAAGGGGAGGACGGGAGAGGAGAAACTGGAAAACAAGCGAGAGGTTCGGATGGAGGAGGGGCCTCAGGGTGCCCGGGCACCTGGCCACATCATGAAGCGTGCTGGTTCTGGTAGATGGAAGCCTTCTCCTTGAGCAGGTCCAGACATAAATGGCAACTCCAGCTTCCTGTAAAGAAGAACAGGGTTCCCTATGCTGGCAGCTGTGCAGGCGCAGGCGGCTGGGATTCACTGGTAAAGAGCACAGGGCCAGGAGGCTTGAAGTGGGAAGGGGCCTCAGAAGCCAGAGTCCCACTCCTGTACTTGTTCATTCATGTCGGACTCTTGGGGACCCCATTTGGGGTTTTCTTGGCAAAGATATTCATTAAATGTTTGCCATTTCTTTCTCCAGCTTGTTTTACAGAGGAGGAAACTGAGGCCAACAGGGTACAGTGACTTGCCCAGGGTCACACTGCCAGCGTCTAAGGCTGGATTTGAACCCAAGATGAGTGTTCTTGAAGTTAGTCCTGGTGCTTGGTGCACTGTGGTGTCCCCTAGCTGCACAGGGAGCTGGCACTAGGATCTGCCCCCAAGGCAGATCTTTGGGATTCAGTCAAACCCCAACATCCTTCTGAGGACAGGCTCTTCACCTTCCATGAACCTCTTCTCAGAATCATGTTTCAAAGGTATAAATAAGACAAAGGGAAACATTTCCATTGCAATATAGTTTGGAAAATACTGAAAACATCCATGGAGCCCAGGCTGTGGATTGGGAAGTCCTGGGAAAGCCATCAGACAGTCCCAAGTCAAAGGCACAAGGGCAGATCCCACCCTGTACCTGCCCCACTGGAGGGAGTGACTTTGCAAGGACCCACGAGGCCTCCATAAGCTCAGGAAGCCCCGAGAACCTGCTGACAACAGTTAACAAGGACTTCACCAAGAGTGGACCCTTCTCTTTCCTGGAAGGCAGACCTACCACTCACTGGGATCATCAGTTTTAAGCCAGAAGGGCCACTGGAGGCCCTCATCTTCTCAATGAGGAGATTCTCAGAGCTAAATGGCTAGGCCAAGCTTCGAAGCCAGGTCCTCAACCTGCAGACTGCTATGAAATGGGTCAGTCACAAGCTCAGAACCCCCTGGAAGGTGAAGGCCCATCCAGTTGGCCCGGCAGTGTGCTGTGCTGCCTCCCCCGTCCTTCCCCTCTCATCTCATTAACCTCCCTCCCAGGGGCAGGGCAGGGGAAGATCAAGAAATGGAAGCTCCAATCTGTCCTCTGTTCATTCCTTTCAGGACTAGGTTCCCTCCTTTCCCCCATTAGGGCTTGTGAGTGGGTCCCCCCAGTGCTCAGCAGGTCTCCGACAAACAGGAAGAGCTTCACAGATGCTGGGCTAGTAGTCACTCAAACCCCAACCCAACTCCAAGCAGTCATCTTTCTGTCAGAGGTTCCGTCCTCCTCCCAGGGTGCTGCTTTGGAGTCTCCCTCAGCCCACAGACCTCAGGCTGGGCTCTCAGACAACCTCCCTCACATACGCTTCACCTTTTCTTCTTCATCATACCCACATCACTTCATACTACAATGGTCATCATCATCGCTCCCCTTTCCAATCCAGCCTCCACAAAGCTGCCGCAGGGACTGGGCTAAAACCCAAGTCTGACTGGCGCTACCCTCCTTACTAAACCTCAAGTGACTCCCTATTGGCCACGGGACAAGTCATGTCTGAAGTCCTTTACGACCTTGCCAGGCACATTATACATCACTCAATGCCCCCCCCCCCCCTTTACCCAGGCTGTGCCCATCTGGAATGCCCTCCCTGTCCCCTTCACTTCTTAGAACCACTCATGTGAATTCAGGGAGAAGTCGTGAAGCCTGTCCCAGCTGCTGGGGCCTTCCTCCCCTCATCATCTCCAATGGAGTGTGTCTACACTTTATGTGAGTGCTACCTGCCCCGAAAGAATCCTTGAAGATAGGGACTGTTTCTTTTTTTGTGTCTTTGCATCCATGAGTGAGGGGCCCAGCATGTGGAAGGAGCTTGCTAAGCCCACGATGATGGGCCCAGGCCTCCCTGGGGACACTAACCTTCAGGTGGCTCCGACATCGAGGGGGTGAGACAGTACATATGGTAGCCACGATCACAGTCGTCACAGAAGAGCAGCTGGTCCTGGTCAGTGGGGACAGGGAAGTGTGGGTGACTAATGTGCCTTGGTGCAGCCAGGGCTGGGGGGATCAGAGGGATGAGGGTGGGGAGCCTGTGTAGTGAGCAGCAGGGGGTGGCTGCAATGGGGAGGAAGATCTAGGAGCACACTCACATCGTTCTCTGAGGTACCACAGATGTTACAGCATTTACACTCAATGCACTGCCAGCGGTAGGTCTTCACAGCAGCCATCATGACAGGGGTGAACTGGAGGCAGGATGGGTGCCCTGGGGGGAGAGCAGAGTCCAAGAGGAGGCCAGGAGGCCCGCTCTGCCTGCCATCCTCACAGCTAGGGGCAGGGCAGCCACACACAGACCCGACCAGGGGGCCCCCATGCCAGGAGGAGGCACGAGTGCACTGCAGTGGAGGCTGCCCATGGACGTACCTGAACGACCACAGTCGGAGCAGGACACCAGCTCCTCAGGCTGCCCCGTCTTCTTGTTGATCTTTGAGTCTCCCAGACAGAAGTCACAGTAGTTGTTGGGGAGGGCCAGCCCATCAGGGCCCTTCTTGGCTACAGGGAAAAAACAAAGTGGTGGGCCAACTTCTCCACTGAGGCAGGGAGAGCAGGCTCAGGGACAAGGGCACAAGGCTGGGGGAGGGAGAGGAAGGGGCAGGGGATTGGCCCATTTCTCCCCCCAAGCCCCACCCCAACAATTTCCTTACATTTCTGCTCCTCAGACCTCTGAGACACAGGGGTGGGAGGCTGAGAGTCCTCCTTGTCTTCGCCTTCCTCCTCGGCCAGGTGGGAGTGAGCATAGTGGTAACTGAGGCCTGGACGGTTTTTGTAACGCTTCCCACAGACTAGGGAGAGGATGGCAGAGAAAGGCATTAGGACCAAAGCACCCCTTCCTTGCACCCTGCAAAGTCTGGGGCTCTGTCAGGGTGCAAGGAGGCACCCCCTCCTCCCTCCCCAACCCAGAACATCAGCTTGGTTTGGGGACAGGGCTTTAGTGGATGTTACTGATGGTGGAAGAGGGGTGGCCAGGCATGCCTGCTCTCCTCTCTCTTTCCTAGTCCCACCCTTGACAGCAGGTGCCATTTATGGCCAACTGGCTGCTCTGAAGTCTGGCCTTCTCGCTTCATCCCTGCACAGCCAAGAGATGTCCGGGCCAAGAAGAGGTGAGTGACAAAGGGGGAACCTCTCTGGCCAGCCACTGGAAGAGTGGAGGGGCAGGAGGCAAGAGACTGTTTCCCAGGCATGCCCTTAGAACCAGGGCCCAACAGCTCACTAAATTGTGGGGGAACCTGCCAAATACCCCACCTAAAGTGAATGGACCCAAGTGGTCCCAGGCTACACAAGTGGGGGAAGCTGTGGTCAACTGAGAGGAATCATGAGAAGGTAGAGGGTAGGTGGGCAGAAGGCCAGCAAGGTTAGCTTGTAGGTGATAGGTTCAAGTGGGGTGCTAGGAAAGTCAGACCCATTAAAAGCATTGCCTCATGGTCAGCCAGGACTCATGAGGATGCCCAGACAACACAGGCAGAAGATGCCAGTGGCAGATGAGGAATTCCCCTGTCTTCTCCCATGTCAGGTTTCTCCCATCCTAGCTTCTAGCCCTAGCCCTCCCTCTAGCCCACAGGCCCCCAGCCCCAAAAGCTTGCCTTCATTCTCATGGTGGAGGGAGGGAGGGGAGAACAGGCAAGGAGGGAGGGAGACACAGAGAGGCATTGATTTCCCACCACCAAGTGTTACTTCAGGGGGACAGGAGCCCCCCTTATGCCCACTGTAACCCCCAGTGTAACGGGTTCCCTTAAACTCTCTTTGGAAGCCCTCCAACGCCAGGGCCCTGTGTGCCAGGGGAGCAAGTCTGTGCAGGATACGTGGGGGCAGAGGCAGGTGCAGCAGAGCAAAGGCTCCCTCCCTGCCCCCCCAGCCCCTGCCATTCCAGAGGTTTTCAGACTAGTGCTGCGGGAGAAGACAGAGGCAGGAGGAGCGTCGGAGGAAGGAGGCAAGGGGAAAGGAGACACAAAGGCAGAGCGCCGAGAGAGGACGGCTACCTCTCTGGGGTGCTTTCGAGGTATACTTTTGTTTGAAACTATCTGAAAGACAGAAAGAAAAGTCGTGAGAGGAAGGCACACGCGCGTCTGCACGCACGCGCACGCATACGAGCACGCACACATGACAGGAGCAGCAGCTGCAGCGTAAGGGCCCAACAAGGAGGGACAGAAGGGGGTCAGGGGTAGGCAGGAGAAAGAGAGAAAAGAGAGAAAGGAAGAGAAAGAAATTCGCATTAAAAAACCACAGGTAGGGGCTCCAGGACCACTGGGCCGCCATGTGGTCAGCTGGTCACCTCCCAGTGCCCCCTTGGTACAGGAGACCAGGGCCTTGGCAGCTGCAGGATGGGCACGTGGCAGAAGGTGGGATGACAGCCTGGGCCTGCAGGCCAAGGTCAATGCCTTCTTCCCTCCCCCCACCCACTGGAGAGGCTGCCCCATCCTCCCGCGTCCCCAGAGGCAGAGGCACTCACTGTCACATGCATAGGGCTTGTCCCGATCCTCCAGGATAGAAGCGTCCAGCTTCTTACGAGCGTTGCTCACCCCTTTGCCCTGCCAACGGGAACAAGGAAGATTCCTTTCCCAGGATCTCAGGTCCTGGTTAGCTAAGCTTCCTTAGAGATGGCTGAAAATCTGTGCTCCCCTTTCTGTGTGCTGAGCACGGGAGGCACTCGATAAATACTGGTGGAATGAATGTACCAGATCAGCCTGGCGCCCAAAGCTCCCTTCTTGGGTTTTCTCTGGACTGGGGCTCCTCCCCCAGCTCACCTTGGCCTTGCCCTTGCCCCGGCGCTTGGGCGTATCTTCCTCATAGTCCTCGTCATCCAGATCATCCAGAAAGTCCTCGGGCTCCAGGATCCGCTAAGGGAGGGGGAAGTTAGCATGGGTGGGGAGAGGAGCAGGGATGCTCAGAGGCCGCCTGCCCAGGGAGGCGGCTGGGCTTGCCCTCTCAGCTGTTACTCCACCAAAGGGAGGCCAGTGTAACTCAGAAGCTCCTCGCTCCTTTCCCAGGTTCCCAATGAATCAGCGGAAAGCCTAAAGCTGACAGCTTGCATTTTCCTAGGACAGTTCAGGTAACAATGGGACAAAGGGCCACATACTAGCCTGCCCCCTCCCACTCTGGAAGTCCATCTGGCTGGTTTAACCCAGGCTGTCCCAGCATCCTTCCAATGAGAGGTCACTCGTCCCCTGTGAGGCTCCGCCAATGTGGGAGAGAAGTTGGTACCTTCCTCGCCCGGCTGTTAGTAACCGGGAACTCTCCCAGGCTGTCGTCATCTGCCTGGGGATTGGGGGCGCCTCGCTTTTCGAGAGGGTCGGTGCGCAGCAGTGCCTCCAAGCTGCTTCCATCCTGGGAGATCAGTCCTTCCTTCTTCAGGGTCTGGTCTGTGTCTGGAAGGAGAGCCAGGCTACACTGAGATATGGATGGGCCCACTGGAAGTAAAAGGCCCTTGTTCACCTCTGACCCCCAACTTCCCAGAACCCAAGAGTCTCCAGGTTTCTACACATTCTTCCCGTTCCACCTGTTTCTCAGCCCCAGACAGTGACCATGGCACTGTCCACAGAGGAATACTGACCCTACCTGGCTTGATGGATGGGAAGGTGAGTCGGGGGTCTTCAGGAGGGTGGGCTCGGCGCTTTTTCCGCCAACGCCGGGCAGGATACGAGTACAACTGGCCCGAGGCCAACCCTGTGAGAGATGATCTGGGTCAGTAACCTGAGAATGAGAATGCCTTCTGGACCAGGAGATTCCCCACTCACTCTGAGGCTGGGGTAAATGTGGTAGTGGAGGCAGGGAAGACATTCCAGACAACAGGTAGGACAGTTGGGAACTGGGTGGGGAAAGAGGAAGAGCAAGAGAGAAGGGAGAAAGTGAAGGGGAATCAGGTGCTGTCTGTCAACAGGATACAGAGAACAAAGGAGGCCGGATGGGTGTGCCTGGAGCTCCCTGAGCGGCCTCCCGTCAGAAGCTGTGTGCTGGGGCACTGGCCCTCACCTGGCCCCCGGTGCCGCTTTTCCATCCAGATGTAACAGTTGCTCTGGGCCACTCCAGTCTGGGAGTCGAGGAAGGGCAGGCGCACGCTTCGTTCGGCGCACAGGCGAGCATTATAATTGTGGCACTGCTCCATGGCATCTCGGTAGTACTGCTCCCCCAGGCTGCAGTGGGGAGAGGAGGGGCTTCAAGGGAAGGCTCAGAAAGCTGTCTGGGACCCTTCTGGCCTGGGTGCTCTCTCTTCTGCCTTAGAGGACACCAACTGAGCTGACTCAAGTGTCAACGGGAGGAATCTAAGCTGAGTTAAGTCCATGCAGCCTCGGTGTGTCCTGATTGTGAAGGCCCAGACCATGAACTGCCTTAAACTCCATACCAGGATCTGCTGGGCTCTAAATAGCTTGGTGCTTTGAGCAACTGGGAAAAATCCCCACCCCCAAACCAAAACAAACACAAAGGCAGCAGCAGAAAAGCCGCCAGCCTGGCTTAATTCAATGAGCTGTAATTACTGTAATTTGAGGCAGGCCTCTTCTGTGAGGAGGAGGCAATGGGTCCACATTAGCTTGCTTTCAGAAATCGGCCTCCACATCCTCACTATCAGAGAAGAAAATTGGATAAACAAGGCTGAGGAGCACAGCTTCTTTGTTTCCACTGATGGGAATTGAGAGTGACATTCAGAAAGAAATGGAAGGAGAGCAGGGAGATCCTGGGGCCGGACAGCTCATGGCTCTACTTGGGCACACACCAGGAGAGGGGCCACACAGCTTTTGAAAAGAACACTGTGTTTGGGAAAGGGCAGAAAATATGGCTTCTAATAAGTGGGGGGAAGGGGGGGCACTCTTGTCAGGGCTACCTGGACAGAGAAGGCTCAGGCAACATGGATGCTCAGATCCTGTTAACTGCTAACAGAGAGAAAGGGGGAGGGGGGGGGGGAGAGAGAGAGAGAGAGAGAGAGAGAGAGAGAGAGACATGGGTGTTTTGGGGTGTTGGGTGCTGCTCCCTCAGAGAGATCCCCTTTTCATTTATTATGCTCAGGAGCCCATCAGAAATATAGCCCAGAAATGTTCTGTTTCTCAAACTAAGACTAAATTGTCAGATAACTAAGCAATCCTTTCCTGCCCCCCCCCAAACACAAACAAACCAGCCTAGAGATGGCATGGGAAGGAATAAGGGGACAAGGGAAGCTGCTTCACTGGGTGGGGATCAAGAATAGGAAAAAGAAAGTGGAGTTCCCTTCCTTGGAAGAGAAGCCTGGCCCCCAGCAGATGGTACTGAGGAGGAGGCAGCTGGCTCCCCATTGCCAGGGTACAGGAAGCCCAAACCCCACCCCCCAAGACTACCTCAGAAGCCCCCTGAATCCCAGAAGAGAGATGGAGAAACCAGGGCCTGTCTCAGGAGGGGGGCCTATGGCAAGAGGTACCCTGCCAACCCCTTGAAGCCCACCCAGGAAAGAAGAGTCTACCCTAAGAATCTTCCCTTTTCTAACTTTTCTTTCCATGCTCCCCTTAGGATCTAGAAGAGTGAACTTTTCTCAGAACAGCAGGATTTCCCTCTAAGTCGGTATGAAATCTGTGAAACCTCCTCGGGCCCCAGTGGGGTGGTGGGTACAAAACCGAGGAAGAGGGCGGAGAAGAGGGGAGGGAACCACTGTCAGGAAGGACAAAGTGGGAGATGGGCGTGATCACCTCTAAACTGAGGAGAGACTGGGGAAAAGGAGTGGGCAGATCAGAGAGAAAGAGAATGATGGAGAGGGATGGGTGGGTGGATGAGAAAGACAGGAGAGGAGCAGAAAGGAAGGCCCCCCCCCCAACTCAGGAGAGGGAGGGCACTCAGCTAAGTGGCAGTGGGCATGCTCCCCCTCACCAAAAAGGTTCCCATCCAGAGGGGAGTGTTTTCAGCCTACCTGGGAAAAAACTCCTCGTCCAACTCTCTGCACTCACTTAACAAATAATGGCTGGAAACCTAGTCGGCATTTAGAGAAGGGGAGTTCTGCCGACCCTTGCCTGGGTGAGCTGGAGTGAATTCAAGCCCCATTTAAGATGCCAAGACCACTCCACCTTTCACAGACACCCCGGGCACAGAGCCAGCTCCTTATGATTCAAGACAGTCCACCTCACCTGCCCCAAGGAACAGGTGGATGCTGGCCACAGGGCCCAGCCTCCTTGCTTTCTTCAGCTCGAGAAGCACTCAAGAGTTGCCCCCATCTCTGTGGCCCCTTCCCACTTTTGCTGCCTTCTTCTGTGCACCTGGCTTCAGCAGGAAATTCATTCCAGAACCCCAATTAGAGGACACCCATTTTGTATTCAAAACTCCCCTACTTGGGTGAACGGGGACAGCCACGTAAAGCCTGAGGGCCAACTTAAAAGGATCTTGGGGCTTCTTCCAAGACAGGATGGCAGCCAGACTAAGGGGCAGGGCCAGGAGTGACAGCTGGGGGGGGTCTCCAAAGCCCCGGGCCAAACCTAGAGGATCTCTGTGCCGGGGACAAGTTCCTCCAGGAGGGGTTTGGGGGGGCCAGGGGATGCCCTCTTCTTTCTTGGGGGTCTCACATCTCCGGAGGACTCTAGCGCAGCCCAGGCTGGGGGCGCAGCCATCTAAGCACCCCCAAGGAGGACGGGGATCCTGGGGGGACAGGCCAGCCTCTGCAGCACCAAGGACAGCTGTGCGGGGGCAGGGGATCACCCCCCCAGGCCCCGCCGGACGACGCACTGTAACCCCTCGAGAGGGTGCCAGTAAGGGCCCTGAATTCGAATCCTGGCTCAGCTTCTGACCGCCTGAGGCCTCTGGGTAAGTCTCAGACCTGCTCTGTGCCTCAGTTTCCCCACCTGTCAAACCACTCGGCGGTCGCCAAGACCCCTCCCGGCTCCAGAGCCTTGAGATCCCGACTCTCCCCCTGACTCCGTGACCTTGGACCCGGCACTGCCCGCGGTGCCTCAGTTTACCTCGGCCGGCCTGCCTCCCCTTTAAGGTCCCGTTCCAGGAGCCAGGGCTCGGGCCTCAGTTTCCCCTCGGGGACGCGCCTGGCCACAGCGGTCCCGCGCGCGCGCCCCCGCCAGAAGTGCTCGCGCTCGCGGCTGCCACGCGCCCCGTCCCGGCGCTCAACGGCCTCGGCCGGGGCTGCATCGCCCCGCGCCCGCCCCGGCGGCGCCTCCGCGCAGGCCGCCGCCACGCCTCCCTCCAAGGCCCCGGGCCCAGGCCCGCCCCCCGCCCGCCCCGGCTCCGAAGAGAGACGGCGGTTGCTACTCACAGCTTCACTACATTCTCCACCACGGCCGCCATCTTCCCTCCTCCTCTCTCTCAGCCCGGGAGCCCCCGGGGCCGCAGTGCGCAGGCGCCCAGCCCGGAGCGCGCGCTCGCGTGCTCGCGCGCTCCCCGCCCCCGCCCCCGCGGCGACCCCAGCGCGCAGGCGTGCGGCCGGGAGAGCAAGCCTGCTCCGGCGCTAGCACGCAAGCGCCGGATTCGAAGAGCGCTCCCGCTACCCGGGGCCGCACCGCGGACACAGCGCGCAGGCGCCGAGTCCAAAGGACTCGTTTGCTCCACCCCACCCTCCCCCAAGCTACGAACTGAAGCTCTCTCGGTCTTCTCCGTAGTTCCTTGCCCCAACGCGCAGGCGCCAGAATGGTCTGCCATTTTACCTACTTCCCCTTTCCCTCGTCCCAGCGCTGTCGTGCAAGCGCAAGCAAGGTAGGCAGGGGACCCAGAGATCCATTTTCCTATTAGCCAGAGCCGAGCCAGTACTGGATAAGAGGAAACAGAACCAAGCCAATGCGCACGCGCTCTGTTAGGGCCTGGTAAAGCCTCTTGACGCAGGCGCGCTGAATCCCCAGGCAAGGCACTGGATTAAGTCCCTTGGCTCGGGCCGGGGCGGCCCTCTCCTCCTTCACCTCTGACGCCCTCCGGGGGCTCCCCGATCGTGGAACGGACGACCAAGGCGGGAGGGAGGAGGGAAACATGGCTGCAATTACAACAGTAACTCAGACCCGAACTTCTCCCTCTGCAGCGGCCGGGTGTCGCCTTGCAGCCAGCCGGCATTTATTAAGCGCCTGCTGTTTACCGGGCACTGTGCTAAGCTGAGCATGCACCGAAGGGCAAAAGCCTGTCTGGCCCCCAGGATCGCTCCCCCCCCCCCGGACATTTGCGGGAACTGCGGTTTCTAATCGCTGTGAGGATGCTCCAGTTTAAAAAGATACATTGTTCTAATGGCCCAGTTACTCTGTATCTCTTTTTATGTTTGTGTGCAGGCCTGTTTTCTCCCGTTTTCACACTGATTTCATTTCTGAATATAACCAGGGTAATGCTGGTAGTGTTTGACAGCCAGAGACTTTCCAGGGGGGAAAAAAGTTTGCACAAACACCACTAAGTTAAATCTGATTATTTACACTTTTAAAATAAATTAAGGGCTGATTTGCAGGGACTGCCGATTTCTGAGGTGCAACTGCTCACCGGCCTTCCTGGCCAGCCATCTCTTGTTAACAGAATGAGAAGGAAAGAGAAGAAAAGGGGTCAGCCAAATTAACCATGCATCAGGTTGTGTCTGACAGGATTTGCAATATTCTACACGCATGGTCTGCAAAATCACTTCAGTCCAATTTACCTCCCTGATGCCATGGTCCTCTTCCAGAGTAAAGGACAAACAATACTGTTAACCAATTCAAGCCCTCTGATTATTTATTTTTGAGGCAATCAGGTTAAATGACTTGTCCAGGATCACACAGCTAGGAAATGTCAAGTATTTGAGGCAGGATTTGAACTCAGGTCCTCCTGACTCTGGGGCTGGTACTCTATCCACTTTGCTAGCTAGCTGTTCCAAACCCTCTGATTTATAATTTTTAAATATGAAAAAATGCAAACCCAAAGTTAAAAAAAAAAGTTTTATTGATGCTCAGTGGAGAGAATGCTCATTGAACTTGCAGTCACAGGACCAGAGCTGAAATCTTTGGGTGAACTTTGGTAAGTCACCTAACTTCTCTGGGCTTCAGTTTCTTTAGTTATAAAAAAGAGGATTTGGGGCCAGATGACCCCTAAGGTCCCTTTCAGACTTAGATCTAGAATCTTACGAACTGTTGCTGACTCAGACCCACTTGCAAGGTCAGGGTGATTGGATTCGACATTCTCTGACCGCCTTCCTGCAATGCTGCTGAGGGCTATCCTACCCTCTGCCTTGGGCTGTGGCTAAGTGGAGGGAGTGAGGGAGGGACCCTGAGGCACACCAGGATAGACTCTGGCCAAGTTTCTGCCCCTGGTATCCTCCCTTCCCCAATGTATGACTTTGACCTCTTATACCACTAAAATCCCACCTCCCTGAAGGCTTCTGCATCCCACTTTTATGCCACCGTCTTCTTTGTTGGTTGTTTGCACACTGTCTCCCCCATTAAACAGTAAGTCCCTTAACAGCAGGGACTGTCTTTCAGCGTCAGTACCTGCTCCAGTATGTGCTTAATAAATGTTGATTAATTGACTGTGCTGGGAACAATAATCAATTCATACTCTACCCCTGTCCTCCACCTTCCCCAAGCAGATCTAGGAAATGAGCCATATCTAATCTGGGTGGAGAAATCCAAGAAAAAAGTCACGGTGAGTTGTTTTGCCAGCTCAGTTTGGTCTAGGACAGTGGTTCTCAACCTTCCTGATGCCTTGACCCTTTAATACTCGTATGTGGGCGTATCTACATGTGGGCCGACCCGCCCGGAGATGGATAGAGGAGCGGTGTCTCGGTTCCTAAGACCATCAGAAATGTGTGTTTTCCCATGGTCTTAGGTGACCTCTGTGAAAAGGTTGTTTGATCCCCAAAGGGGTCGCGACCCACAGGTTGAGAACCACTGGTCTAGGGAGACAGGGGTCTGGCCAAAGGCACTTCTGTGTTGGGGACCAGGGTGAGAGGAGGTCATACCCTCCCCAGAGTGGCAGGACAGGAACAGGTGCCAACATTACCCAGTTCCAGGTCACACAGATCAAGGTGGATGGAAAAGGGGACCTGTTTTCAGGGATGGCATTCTGGAGTAAGGAGCAGTTGAAGATCTGAGTTGATATCCATGGAAGAAAATTCAGATGCCAGCAGTAGCAGTAATATGACTCAGATCTCAGGAACAGAGCAAGATCTCAGTTCCAGCTTTTAGCCCAGCCTGCAGAAGAGTAACCAGGGCAGGAATCTCAGACTAAAGAGGAGCCTATAATTCTGTCACTTTAACTCACAGAGCTTTCCAGATGGCTGTTAGAGGCTGATTCTAGCAGCATCTTTGGTTGCTCAGACCCAAACCATGGCCAGGAACGTATAGAGCTCGGACTTGGGCTGGGCTGGGCTGAGGAGGACAGCAATTAGATTTTGCTTTGGATCAGACCACTTTGGGAGCACTGAAAGCTTGAGGGTCTCTAGCTTGAATTGTCCCTTAGAGCCTGGAATTTTAATACCCTAAGAAAACAGCAACAGGACCAGTCCAGATGTTCCCTCCAGAAGTGCATTGAGTCTGGCCCCAATACAAGCCTAAAGTCAGGAAACAGACTGGAAAACTAAATAAAACAAACAAAAACCGACTCCTACCACAAAAAGCTATTATGGTGGCAGGGATGCTGTCACGAAGGCAGAAGAGCGTGACTCCAAAACATCTCCAAGGAAAGCCTCAAGAAAAACACAACCCGGGTACAAATTCAACCAGAATTCCTGGAAAAGACGAGGCAAGAGGTCTTTTTTTTTTTCAAGAGTTAAAAACATTTTTACAAATGAAGCAAAAGCTATGAAAGAGAATTGAAAGGAGAATGAACAGCTTGGCAGAGGAGGCCCCAAATCTACCAGGCAACAAATTCTCTGAAAATTAGGACGGACCAAATTGAGATAATTAAATTAAAGATACATGTATACGTGTGTGTACATATATGTATGTATGCATGCATGTACAAAATGTCCAGATGAGGTATGTATGCATGCATGTATATAAAAAAGTCCAGAAGGAGACAACGCTTACAGCTGGCAGGATTGGGCAAAGCTAAAATGTGCAAAGCTATCACCCCCCTGTCCTTGGGTGAAGTAGAGAGAGCTGGGAGGACCGAGCTTAGAGGCTGGCTCTGCCACCTGCTGGCTGCATGGGCAAGCCTCTTTGCTCCCTGCATCTCAGTTTCCTCATCTGTAAAATGAAAGGTTTGTATCAGATAATTTCAAAGCTCCCTTTTAGCTCCATGCATTGTGGTGCAATGAGGTTGGAAGTATCCTTATTAGCCTTTAGCAGATGAGGAAACTGAGTCCCAGGGAGGTAAGGTGGATAGAATGGGTGGAGTGCTGGGCCTGGAGTCAGGAAGCCCTGAGTTCAAATGGGACTCAGACACTAGCCGAATCACGCGACTGCTGTGTGCCTCAGTTTCTTCATCTGTGAAATGGGGGTAACAGCACCTACCTGGCAGGGTTGTTGTGAGGATCAAATGAGAATTTTAAAGTGCTCAGCATAGTGCCTGGCACATGGGAATCGCTACAGAAATGTTAGCTAGTGTTTATATAGCAGAACTGAATCTAGATCTGACTTGACTTCTAGAGCCCCTTTAAGCTCTAAATCTAATCTCGGAGGCCAGATTCTTGCTTGTTTCAGGTGCAAAGATAACAGTTCTGGACGTGGGAGGGACCTCTGGGGTCATCTTGCCCAGGACTCCTCAAGCTTCCTCCCCTCATGTCCCCTTTTTGGTTTGGGCAGCCTTCCTTGGCGGTGTGTGGCTGGAGAGCACACAGCATAAATTGAAAATGCTTTGGGTTTGGAACCAAGGCTGCAGTGAATGTGGACAAGCGCTGCCAGAAATACCTCAGATTCAGTATGAGTTTGATTTTTCATTTTTGGTCTTTGCGTGTTCAGAAACCTTTTACTGTTGCCAGATTTTTGACCTGCTGTTTAAGAAGGGCTGAATTGTAGTCTAATCCATATATGATCAGGAATCTCATCTACAAGTTTTCCCAGCTTTTACTGGAAGGCCTCCAGTGACAGGGAACTCACTAGCTCTTGAGGTGGCCCATTCCGCAGTGAGACCTGGAGCTGAAAACTCTTAGGAATTTTTTCCTTAGACAGAAGAGTCCTGTTCCTCTTTCTTGTTGTTTCTCATTTTGACCACTAGAGGGCACTTCAGTCCTGTTGGACTCTGTGACCCTTTTGTGGTTTTCTTGGCAAAGACCCCACTGATTTGCCATTTCCTTCTTCAGCTCCTTTTACAGATGAGAAAACTGAGGCAAACAGGGTGAAGTCACTTGCCCAGGGTCACACAGCTAGTAAGTGTCTGAGGCTAGATTTAAGTTCAGGAAGATGGAGTCTTTTTGACTCCAGGTCCAGCACGCTACCCACTGCATCACCTTCTAGGGCTCCCAAGACTATCATGGTAGATCCTATATTTGATTGTATGGGGGAGGGGAGAGGAAGGAGGAGAAAATTTGAAACTCAGGGGACTGTGGAACTGAATGTTGTAAACTAAAAATAAACAAATTAGTAACTAAAAAAAAGAAAATAGTTATCATGCCCCCCTCACCCCCCACCCAATCCTTCCTTCTCCAGTTTCTTTGATGGATTTTCCTGTAGCCCTTCCCTGTGCTGGTCATCTTCCCCTTGGACGCTTAACTGGCTAACTTCCTTCTGAAACTCTGGCACCCAGTGCTTAACGCATTATTCCAGCTGGGGTCTGACCAGGGGCTCCTTTGGAGGCTTTAAATACCTCTTTTGTTGATATTTTCTATTTTTACATCACTTATATTCCCACTTTATCTTCCACCCTCCTCTCAGAGAACCAAAGAATAAAAAAAGAGGAAGAAAACAAAACTCAAAGAAGGAGTTAAGAGCCATAGGCACAGAAATATTCAGAGCAGCACTTTTGGTCATAGCCGAGAAATGACTCTAATGTGGGTGCCCTAGGACTGGCCATACTGTAGCCTCAGAACATAAGGGACGATTACTGCGCAATAAGAAAGGATGAATATGAAGAATTTGGAGAAACTCAGAAAGGTTCCTAGGAGCCGATGCAGAGAGATACAGTAAGCAGCATCCAGAGAAGAAGTACAGAATGACCCCAACAATGTAAAGTGTGAGGTTCACATTGCAAGCGGTTGTGTCATGCCACAGGGAAGTGTTTGAGGCCTGGGAATTAGTTGGGTCACGTGGAAGTCAGGGCATATTGCACTGTCCCCCACCAGGGGATACTGTATTGCTCAGGACTCTCTTGTGTGGGGTTACCCTCTGTTCCTAATT
>CM053592.1:190641819-190652732 GCA_028646515.1 Pseudochirops corinnae | reverse complement strand
ATGCAGTATCAGAGGACTGGGGTTGTGCATTCATTCCTTCTACCTCTCAGCATATAAGTGGGGGATGATGGGGGCAGAATGAGGTATGCTTCAGAGAGGACCAGTATGTTGGTGTGGAATTTATTTAGATTCTTTCCATAGCAGGAAAAGGCATTTGGGAGGCAAACTAATGAACTAAGTCAACAGATACAGCTAAGCCCCTGAGAGGGGCATTACAATTGTAACTAAACTGACCCAACCCTAGGATGTCTTTGAGTGTTGTAGTGTCAGACACCAGGGGGCGCTAAGAGCCCCGGGTTGGTCTGGTTAGACTCATACTGAACTGAAGGAACCTTTGGTGGGAACAGCCAGTTTTTATGTGTGAGAGAAACGGTCTGAAAGGGATTGTGCCTAATACAGAGACACAACTGGCTGAGGACAAGAGCCCTGGCCTTCTGACTGCCAGGTCTTCACAATACAGCTCCAGGACCCAGTCCAAAATGTGGATTTTGTATTTCTAGCCCCTACAAACTGTTCCAACAGGTCTCCTTGACATCCTTAAACTCATCACTTTGTCTTTGGCCTCTACACCTTTGCAAAGGTTGTCCCCTCAAAGAGTAAGTTCTTGCCACCCAAGTTTTGTCAAAGGCTTAACATTAGAAATTGGGATCCTATTGGCTCCTGGGATTCTAAGATTTAGAGCTGGAAAGGACATTAGAGACCATTCAGTCCAAGCCCCTCAAACTGAGGCCCAGAGAGGCTGCTGGGCCAGACTCACAACAGGGCCTGTGTTCAGGTCCTGCCCGCAAACCTGGTGTTGTTCAGCTGCACAGCCTTGCCTGCATGACTTCCTTCATGGCAAATGGGGGCTATTCATCCCTTGCTCTCATTGTACAACTGACACACCTCCCTTCCCGGGGGGGGGGGGGGGGAGGGGAGGGGTGCTCTCTGTCAGCATCTTTGGCACCCTGTGTCCCAAGGAATTCCTCCTTGCAGCCCACTCACACCCATTGTGTCCCATCGGTGTCATTCATCACCCTTCTGCCTTCAGTGTACGTGTTTTGGGTAAACTGAGGTAGCCCTTTCTCCCATCTCCATGCTCCAAGGCTTTTTAATGAACTTTAGCTTGGGAGATTCCATGTCTCCACCATACACACCATCCTGATCAGATGAGACTGGCCCCGGGCTTTCCTCTAGCTCCCACCTGGCACAGGAGGCCTTCCCTGGTCCCTTCCCCTTTCATTTTCACGTCTTCCCTCTGGTGATTATCTTCAATTTCTGTTCTTTGAACATACTTGTTTGCATGTCGTCTCCCCGGTCAATGCAATCCCAGTTCTGGCCAGTCCTCTCCCCTCTTTGGGCCTGTTTCCTTCTCTCTAAAAGGAGGAATCTGGGCAAGATGGCCGTTCAGGCGCCCTTCAGCATGAATGAAGCAGGCATTGGGCATTCGGACATGTGCCTTCTGCCAGACAAGACTGCTTTTTAAAGGCCTCCTGGCCTTACTTTCCAGTCACTTGTAAACAGGCTTTGGCAAGTGAAGAATCCTACAGATGTTTGTGTTGTCCACCCCAAAGTGTTGGGCTTGAATTGCACCCAGGATGGGATGTAAAAGCTGTCTGACCAAGGAGGGGGTAGCTGGGGGTGGGAACCAAGGCCAGGTCCCCACAAAATGTGGAGGCACTTTGTGGGGGCAGGCTTCTGTAAGGGAGGCCGTGCAAGGCTAAGGATCTCAGCCTCCAAAGAATTCCCACTATTGGGTCAGTCTGCAGTAAGGTTATACCTAACACCAGATTCATTAGGATTCCTTCATTGGGACCGTGAGCCTCCTTCCAGCTCTGCCATCTCTCACCCTGCTTCATCTTGTCTCCAGGGCTGTCCTTGCCTGCAAGGCCTGGTGCTTCTGCAGAAAGCCAGAATCCACTGTTGTCCTGGCAACTGCCATGCACTTAAGGATTAGGGGGCACAGAAGGGGACGGTGGCTGTAATCAGGGGCTCAGCAGGATCCACAGAGGATCCAGCAGCCCAGCAGGGGGAAGCAGGCTCTCTGCATGACGAGAGGGGCAGGAAACTGAGGGAAGCATGTACAGTGGGGGAAACCACCCAAAGAGAGGATGTGGATTCGGGGAAGCCAGCCTTGTTCAAGGCCAACACAAGGAGTCACAAGGCACATGATGCTGGGAGGGACCTTTGAGCCCTAGGAGCCCAGAGGGGTCGCAGGGGTTGTAAAGAGGTCCAGATTCGTGTGTTCTGAGTTCAAGCCTAGGGTCTTCTGTGCTGCATCCCACTGCCCAGTCTGTACCCTGCAGTCTGGCCATCTCTCATTACTCATTTCATTTACTAAATGCCAGCTGCATTTGAGGCCCTGTGTATGCCAGGGAGGAAATAAAGAGAAATAAGATGTGGTACAGCTCTCACAGCTTAGCCCTTTACTAATCTGCTCATTGAGTCTCTGCAGAGAGCTGAGACACAGGCAGGGCCGGGGCGTTCAGGTGAATGTCCCATTGGTCACTGGAAAAGCTGGTTGGAGGCCTGTTCTACCACATACGTCTGGAAAATCACGCAACCCCAAGCCTCAGTTTCCTCATTTATGAAATGCGGGAGATAAGCTAGACACCTTCTAAATCCTCTGGCCAGAAATGGCTCACAGGCTTCTGCCCATCTGGCTATCCCTTTGGCATCCAGCATTTTGCTGGCTACTTATGAAATCCAAAGCAAACCTGAAGTGGAGAGAGAGGGAAGGAGGTTGAGGCAGAGAGGCTGTTGCCAATCCAGCATGGTTTATTGCAATCACAGCTCACTGTAAGTCAGGAGGGGGGGGAAGGGGCTGGCACCACCCCCACATTGCCTGCAAGGTCCTCCCCAGAAGGTAAGCCGAGTCTAGAGTGTGGCCATCTCCCCACCCCCACCCAGGGAGTCCTTTCTCGAGACTTCTCCATCCTGCAACTCAAGCAGAGAATATCTCCTGGTCATCTTTGCCCTGGCTGAGGGAAGAAAGAACAGCCCTCTAACTCTGAAAAGTCTGCCAGCTGGGGCGTCTGAAAGTGGAGCTGAGGCAGTCTCTGTGAGAATGTGTTCCTTCCCTGGCACGTGTTTGTGCCAAGGAGTGCAAAGAGCTTTTCTGCTGGTCTCTCTCATTCTTCCCATGGGACAAGATGAGGGGAAACTGAGGCACAAGAGTGGAGAATGATCTGCTCCCTGTGAAGGCTTGGGTGTGTGACAAGTGCAGGCCTCCTTGACCATATTTTGCCCCCCTGGGCCACCGTAAGCCTCATGCCGCCACATTGTCCTACCCCATTCCTGGGGGGTTTTATGTGGGGATCTCCACTCTGTCTAGGTCTTGGTTCTGGTCCATGATCTGGAGAACATCATCCAGGATGGAAGGCCCCAGGTCCACGTGAAGGGAAAGGAGGGAGCTGGCCTGGGACAGGAATGGTTCCTCCGTTCCTTGCTCGGGCATGAAGCCATTCTGGGGAGAATCAGTCTCTGGAGTCCTCCAGACTTCCAGGCCCTCATTCTCCTGGGGGGTTGGCAGTGACGTCTCCAGGTGCAGGCGGGGTGGCTTGGGGGGGGCTTGAGCTGAGGGCAGGGTGAGGGCCTGGGGCCCACCAATGACTGGAAGGGAGATGGCATTCTTGAGGAGAGGGGAATGCCCATCAGAGAGCCCTCGGGACTCCCGCCCACAGACTGTGGTGGTCCGGGCAAATGGGAAGGGGATATTGAAGGTGCCGTCTTCCTCCTCATCAGGCCCCTCACCCACTGTACCAGGTAGCAGGTGGAACTTGCCCTGCAGGAAGGAGATGTCGCCAAACATGTCACCCTCGCCACCACTGCCAATGTGGATGGTGTGACGGAAGTCGCCCAGGGGTGGGCTAATCATGTCTGATGACAGCAGGTCCCGCAGCTTCTCCTTCTTTCCTTTGCGGTTGCCCCGCTTCAGGTAGATGGGCACCTTGGTGGACATATCACCATACCATCCACAAAGGGCCCAGTAGAGGAAGGACTGGCTCCCACAACAGGCTAGATTTCTGCTAGAGTGGGTGCCCTCAAGCCTCCCCACCCCTTGTAGCTCCACCAATGGGAGCTAGACCAAAAGAGGGGCAAGGCTAACCTGAGACAAAGTGGATCAGGAAGTCAGCAAGATGAGGAAAAAGTTAAAAATTAGTCTTTTCAAAAAAAGGCTGAGAGGCAGAGCAGCAGCCAGTGTCCTTCCCTGTTGGTGTCCTCTGCTTCAGGGGGCAGATGTGTTTTTCCTGGATCTACAAGGGCTGGAAGTTGGTGCACTCTGAAAGAGAAGAACCGAGTGTTTGTCCACAGTGGGGAGCTGTCCCCAGACCCCACTAGAAGCCACCCTTCTACAAATTCCTGTGAGAGTAAGTGCCTTTGGTTCCCCAGAGGCTAAAGGGAAGGACCTCAGATCCTAGAACATGGAGATGTCAGAATCAGGAGGAAGACAGCTTAGAATGTCAGGGCTGAAGGAACTTAGAACAGTCTAGACAACTTGAGGGAGTGTAGGGACTGTCAGAGGCAAACCTTAGGGATTTAGTGTCACTCCCTCACTTTAGAGAAGGAAACAGACCCAAAAAGAAGGGACTTGTTTGAGATAACCCAGAAAGCCTGCGGCAGAGGCTGACCAGAACCCAGGCCTCTTGACTCCCCGCTCCTTCCACCACATTATCTCCTATGCACTGCTGTGTGGCCTGCAGTTTTGCCCACCCACCTAGATTAGAACTCCCAGAGGGCTGTCAGCCCTGAAAGGGGGAGTCCACCTAAGCCTGCTAGTATTGCCCTCCCCAAATCCCTCATTAGCATGGGACCCCAGGAAGAGATCAGACATGCTCGTTGATAAGGCACACATGACTGACCAGACTCACCAGGTGGAGACTGAGTGTGGAACAGTGGAATGAGAGCCAAATGGGCCAGGCCCTGCCCCCACAGCTGGGAGGCCAGGAAATCCTGGCACAGAGCCAGGGTCCACTCTTCCTTTCTGCTCCTTTCAGCAGCCTGGCCTATAAGGTTCACCCCAAACCTGCATTGTGTCACCCCTGGCCCTTCTAGTTCTATGGCTCAGATCTTAGGGTCAATCTTCCCCTGCCCCAAGAGGCAGAGAGGCTATCAGACTGTTTCCAGAGAGCAAGCGTTTCCACAACAAACTAAGCCCATGGGTGGGCACAACTATTTGCCAGACAGCTGCCTCATTCTGGGCCAGATGTGTCCACCCATTTCCAGATGTGGGGCTGAACAGGGAAGGAATGGGGTGGAGAGGTGCTTCTGACCAGTTCCTCCCAATAGTCCTGTGGGTGTCAAGCCTCAAGCAGGCCTCTGTCATCCGGATCATATCTGGTGAGAGCAGGAGGCCTGTGGAAGGTAGGCCACCGGGTCACCATACCACGAGACTCTGGGGAAGGACCAGGTGGTAGTTAAGAAGGAGCCCTGGGTTTGGAGACAGAGGACCTGGGTCTCCTCTGCTTATTCTGAAGGACTTCGGGAAGCCCCTTGTCCTTTAGGGGCCTTCCTAGGGGAATCAGACCAGCTATCCCCTCAAGCCCCAAGTCAGGCCTGTTTCTTCTCCATCTTTGTTATCCCAAAGTTTTACAAATGAATGTTCAACATCAACCTGCCCTCCTCACAATGGAAAACTTTCTGGTGGGAAAAGTGTGCTGACCTGGCGCCCTGAGGCTGACTTCTGGCCCTGCCAACTCATCACCTGTGAGGCCTGATGGAAGCCACATCAGAGCTCCCTGCATTATCAGACAGGACTCATGGCTAAGGTCCCTTCCAGTTCTGGCCCTGGGAGCCTGCAAAGATGACCCTCACTGGGCATTACAGAATGACTGGATGTAACCTCAGAGGTCATGGAATTGAATCCCCTCATGTGAAGGAGGAGGAAACAGGATCAGTAATCCTCTGACCCTCAGCCAAGCTGCCTTCCCATGAATTGAGAGACAGAGACAGGGAGAGAGAGAGACAGAGACAGGGAGAGACAGAGACAAGAGACAGAGATAGGGAGAGAGAGAAAGAGAGAGAGAGAGAGGCAAGCAGGCAGACAGACAGACTTAAATCCTAATTCTCCAGGAGCCAGAGATTTCAAGGATTTTTCAGGATGAGAATTTACCAGGAGTGGCCCCGGGGTTCCCCTCAGGATCCGGAGCTAAGCGCCTAACTTAAGGGGACCACTAGATGGCGCCATGAACCCCCACGCACAATGAGCCCCGGGAATGGGGTGAGAACTCTGGAGTCCCGATCCTTGCAGGGGTTCCACCCGTGGGCGGGAGGTGGAGAAAGAGGATAGAGGGGTCATGGAGAAAAGACTGCCTGGCTCTGGGCTGCGAGTTCGAGCCTGCAGTCCGTTTGCCTGTGCCTTTTTCTTTGAAGGGGGAGGGGGTATGAGATCCTCACTTCAGGGAGGACGAGGCGGGCAGACCTGATACTTCACCAGCTAAGTCTCGGCAGAGGAGGGACGCCCCCGCCAGCTGAGGGTCCCGGAAGGCTCGGGGGTCCGGCAAGAAGGAAAATGAAGGCTCCCCAGCTCGGGGCTTCTTCCAAAGACTGGAGCACTAAGGGCCGTCCATTCCTCTGCAGTCCGGACCCTTGCCAGCCCCCAAACAGGGCGCTGCCAGCCCAGCCCAGCCTTGCCCTGCCCAGCCAGGATCTGTTTCAGGGCACTGCTAAAGATAGGCACACACCTCACCCATTTTCTAAAAATACGGGGCGCTCTCCAAGGGAGAGCGGAGGGGGGCCTGCTTCAGGCCAGCTTGGGGCCAGGGACCCGGGATCAGGAGTGATACCTGAGGGTAGGGAGGCTGCAGGAGGGCGCGCTCAGCTGGAGGGCTGGCCCCGAGGCTGGGAGCGGGTCTTGGAGATTCCCCAAGGGAAAAGGGGCAAGATTGCCCGGGAAGAAGAGGGGAGGAATGGACCAAGGGAGAGGAGCCATAAAGCGCAGGAGGAGAGACAGAAAATGCTGAAGGAGGAGGGAGGATCTAGGGGGGCCCTAACTCTCCCCACCCATGAAGCACCCCCCCACCCCCCGCCAGGGAATTTCCGCAGCCTGGAGTGGGGATCTTGCGGTGCCACCCTCTCGGACACCTGCCCCGCTTCAGTGCTATCTTACCCCGGGGATTTATGGTGAGGTGCTCGCAGCCAAACTGGGTAGTCCCAGTCGAGGTCCGGATCGGCGTAGGCTGGGCGGCGGCGGCCGCAGAGAAGACCCTCGGCAGCTGGGACCGAAGTGTTCCCAGGCCCCGGGCCAGCAGCTCCGCCTCCGCGGGCCCCGCCCCAGATCCCTGACGAGCCAATGGCCCCCCCAGGCTCTGGCCCGGCCCGGCTGGGCCCGGCCCAAGCCGGCTCCGCCCCGCCCCGCCCCGCCCCGCCTCTCCAGCTGCTGCTTGGGGCTGTCCAGGGCCAGAGAGGTAGAGGTGGGATGGGGAGATGGGGGTGGGGTGAGGTGGGAAGGAGGAGGGAGGAAAACGAGAGAGTGGGGAGGAAAGGGAGTGTGAGGAGGAAGGAGGGAAGACCCGGGGGATCCCCAGCAGCTCGTGGGCAGCTCAGGACTTTGCCCAGAAGGCTGCCTGGGGACCGTCGGGCTGGGGAGCTCGGATCTCGTGGGCTTGTCAGTCTGTTAGTCAGTCAGTTACTCACAAAGGACTCTTGCCTGCACTCCTAGTAAGTGCCTGCAGGATGTCGGGCTAGGGGCTGGGGACACCAACAATCTTTGCCCTCAGGGAGTTTATATTCCGGCCGCGGGAAGTCTCGTAGCATAGGTCCCTACGAGGCTACTTGGAAGCTTAGGTCCAGAAGGTCAAATTATTTCGCCAATACGTTTTGCGTTCTAATATGGTAAGTTTTGCTACTTGTGACCCACACACGTGCTCTTTCATTACTGAGTTTTCCATTTTTAAGAGTGTAAATGGAATCCTGAGGCTAACCAGTTTGAGGACACCAGAGTTCTGACTAACAGTGAGAGCTTAAGGGACATGCCAGTGTGGATCACAGGATCAGATGCGGAACTTGAACCCAAGTCTGCCTCGTTGTGTCCACACCGGCTAGGCCCATTAGCCACGAGGCCTATTGTATATACATAAATACACGTCTGAATAGACGTAAATAGATACAAAATGTACCTACAGTCAAAACGGGACTACAGAAGTCTTTGTGGGAAAGCTGTGGAGCCCAGCCGCCACCCACTCGGGTCATCCCATTACCGACCTGGACCAAACCTGAACCCCAAGACCTGGGGCCCCGCTCCACACTTCTCAGCTTCAGCCCAGGAGCCCAGCTGAGTTAACTCGTGACGGAGAATCTACCAACTAGTCCGTTTAACACACTTCAGGCTGGCCCCGGATAGCAGACCATGCGACAACTTCCCGACCCATCCAACCACAGAAGTCATCTTCTCCTCCTTTTTCCTCTGCCCCACTCCCCCTTACCTAAGTGAGCTATTTGTAAAACTGTTAGCAAAGTGGGGGGCCCTGGTAGGTGTCACATAAATGCTTATCTCTTCCCTTTGCCTAATCACCTCACTCTCAAGTGTCTTAGCTTTCCTGGTGGAATGTAAGCTTGGTGGGGACAGGCACTACTTCTTTTCTAAATTTTGTATCCCGAGCACCGAGCCCAGTGCCTAATACACAGAAAGCACTTGATAAAAGTTTCTTACGTTCCTTCATGTAGCAACTGACATTTAATCTGAGCTTTGAAAGAAACTGAGAATTCATCTAGTACTTAAATATTAAGGTATTTAGTCTTAGTACTTTCCCCCACTTCAGCCTGTGAAATGGGTTAGCATTGTTACCTCCATTTCACAGATAAAAAGACTGAGGTGTAGAGACTGAAAGCTATTAGAGCTTGTCAAAATTTGGACAGAGGACCTACGAGGCTGGGTTAAAGGGGGGAGGGGAATTTTGGGGTCCCTGGATCCAGCTTAAGGGGAAATAGGATTCTTGGACCCTACTTGAAAGTGATTCCTATTAATTTGCCTTTGGCATTCTGACATTCTGTTGAGTCTAAGGGCTGAATGTACCCTTTCTGGGGAGTCGAGATAAATCCTATTTTAAATCAGGTAAATATGTGACAATTCATATTGACGCAAAGCCTAAATTAGGGGCAGCTAGGTAGCCCAGTGGATAAAGTGTCAGCCTTGGAATTAGGAGGACCTGAGTTCAAATGTGACCTCAGATACTTACTGTGTGATCCTGGGCAAGTTACTTAACCCTAATTGCCTCAAAAAAAGAAAACCTCCCAAAAAAGAAACCACCACCACCAAAAACATAAATTAGAAGCTAATTCTTAGTTTCAAGCTAGTGAAGGAGAAGGGCAGTGTCTTTTCTTTTTCTTCTTTAAGGAGTCTGTTTTAGATGCAAAGCTTTGAGTTCAATCACAATTGCTCTGAGCCTGCAGTTGGGAAAATTCCCCACATCCAGCAGAGTTGAACTTCCTGCCCAACCACGCCTTTATCTATCTCCCTTGTGGTTAAGGCAAAATTCAATTTATTGGAAACATTTTGGTAACCAAACAGTGGACAACAGCTGATATTATAGTATCTTCGGCTAGACCGTGTCTTGAGAGGGACCTGGAATTTCCCTCAGCCGTGTCCTCCTCTCCCAACTTGCCAGGAGAACCAATAACATTCCTTCCTATCTTCCCTTTCGCCAGGTCTCTGTCCTCCCTGGACTCCCAAACTCGTTCCCCAGTTCAGACCCTCCCCCCCCCCAATGTCATTCCACCCTTTCCCTCCCCCATCCTCATTAACATACACATTTGTGATATGCTGAGATAAAAGCTCTACCTTTTTCACAGATTGCTTAGCAGGGGATCCAGCCTCTCACATAAAAGTTTTCTTTGATTCCAGGAGTTTGTGGATCCTGTTCTTATTCAGTTCTGATTTTCAGGTTTATTGGAAAAAAGTGTCCTTCTCTAGTCAAAGAGCCAGGCTTTGCATCTGAATGGTTTTCCTCCACGTCCTTACATTGTTTTGGGTTTTTTTGGTGGGGTGGGGGTGGGGGTAGGGGTGGGGAGGTGGAAGGGAAAGGGAACCTAGGGGTAGGTAGGGTGACCCCCTTCCCCTCCAAAATAAGAAGACCGAAGGCCAGAAGGAATCACTGACAGGCAGGAGAGCTTTGAAAATTAGATGTTGAATTTATTATACACTTTGAAAAGAAAAGTAAACTCCAGAGATGAGCAGTATACTGTGCAAGCCTCTCTTGCACTACAGTGTATATGGAAACACTTCTTTTTACTTCATGTTTACTAAGCCCAGAATTTTTTTTTAATGAAATGAAAAAAAGCCCTACTTTATAGTTTTTCATTTGCCACATTTCTGTATGTAGTCAAGTCAAAAAACATGTATGAAGTGCCCACTGTGAGTTAGACATTGGGTAAAATCAGTCAGTGCCTTCAAAGAGTGCAAAGTTTAATGGGGAAGACAACATGCAAACATAGAGACAGATGTATGTGCTTGTATGCAGACATGTTGCTGCCTCCAGCCCCTTCCACTGTAAGCTACTTGAGGCCAGGGACTACTGTTTCCATGTCTGCGCTTCCCCGGATGGATGGAGAGCACAGGGCTTGGTTGATGACCGATGGATTCCAGCCACGGGTAGAACTCAGGTGGTAGAGCCTTCCTTGGGGAGGTTGCTCCTTAACTCCTTAGTAAGAGTCTTTAGAGTGAAGTGACTTGCCCCAGGTCACATAGCAGAATGTGAACCCAGGTCTCCCTGACTCCCAGGCTGGCTCTCTGTCCTGAGTTCAGATCTGCCTCAAACACTTTCTAGCTGTGTGACTGTGGCCAAGACACTTAAAACTTGGTTTGCCTCAGTTTCCCCATCTGTAAAATGGGGATGATAATAGCATCTACTTCCCAGTGGCTCTTGTGTGACTCAGGTGAAATAATATTTGTAAAGGTACAAATGCTAGCGATTCCTGTTATTCTTATCATCATCTAT
>CM053592.1:190612061-190641319 GCA_028646515.1 Pseudochirops corinnae | reverse complement strand
AGGGGAGGTGAGGAGGGAGGGAGGGAGGTGGGAACACATTCCAGGCAGAGATACCGAGGCCTGGGGAGGAATATGGAGTTTAGGAGAACAGCGTTCGAGGCAGTTTGGCTGGGGTGGAGAATGTACAGCGGAGTAATATAGAATGTATAATCCTACAGAGATGTGGTGCCCGGGAACCAGATGGCCAGGCCGTGGAATGACCAGTCGAGGAGTGTGTAGTTATCCTAGCGAGAGCCTTTGGATCTAAATGGGTGGTTTCTTTTTTGGGGGTGGGTGGGGTGGCTGACGTGGTCAGAGTTGCATTTTAGGGATGTCCTTAGCCACCTATGTGATGAATGGATTGGAGAGAGGAGAGGCTCTAGGCGGGGAGGTGATTGTGGCCTAAGGAGGGCTGTCAGTGGGGAAGAGAGGATGGATATGAGAGAGCCTGGCAGACAGGCAGAACCTGGCACCAAAGTGGGCATGTGGGGAGAAGGAGAGTGAAGAGTTAGGACCACAGACATACTGGGTGCCGGTCGACCGCCCTGCGGGTCTAGCAGGTTTGGTGGTTCCTTCAACAGAAAGAGGGGTTTGGAAGAGGGGCGAGTGAGGCCCAGATGTCCTGCATTCAGGCTGTGGTCCTTACAGCAGGAAATACTCTTTGGGTGTGGCTATTTTCTCCTCCAACTCTGAAGTTCCCTGATTCCTGCACTGGATAGCAGCAGTGTCAGCCTGTCAGCCAGATCCCTCCCAGCGCAGGGGAAGCCCTACCCTGGGGCCTTGGATGTGCCCAGTTCATTCTCCCAACAGGAAATGCTTCTAACCATGGGAACATTTGCAGGGAGTGGAGGAGGAGGGCAAGGGAGCAGGGGCCTTGGTGCCGAGGAAGCGGCCTGAATTTGGCAGCAAGCCTGGGTTCTCATAGAGCCCTGAGCACTGGGTTCAGAGGTCAGACAGGGTCAAACACCCACAGATGTCCCCTCTACTCCCAGCTGCCCAGTGGGGAAGAGATCAATGGACAGTCACAGGGACACTCAGCTGCTGGCTTCCTAATGCTCTAGGAAGGGGGTCTGGGGCTAAGGAGAACTAGCCCCCTTTCTACCTCCTCCTCAAAACACAAAACCCCTCAGAGGACAAGGGAGCCTGGGAGACCTTGGCAGAGGTTTCAGGAGGCTCTGAGGCCAAGGCCAGCTGGAGCCAGGGACCTGACAGGGAGATCTTGATGTTTAGGCTTAAGGCCAGCCAATGACTAGCAGTAAGATCAGCCTCAGAGTAGAAGGGACCCCACTCCACCCTCTCTGCCCCGAGGATCCCCCAGCTGAGGCTGGGTGACACCTGGCCAAGAAGGTAGGGAAGGAATTTGTGATCAGGTACAAGATGGCCTAGATGGCTCTGAGGCCCCTTCCAACTCTGGGAGAACGGGAAAACCTAGAGAGTAATGGAGAGGCGTTCCCTTGGGTGCTGCTTGTGGAGAGCTAAGGGCGAGAGACACAGACAGATAAGAAGATATGGAGACAGAGAGAGAAGCAGGGAGAGTAAGAGAGGGAGAAATGGAGCAAAGGGAAGAGGGACAAAGACGAGCGAGTGGGAGAGAGGGGAAGGAGAGGAAAGAAGAGGGGGAAGGGAAGAGGGGAGGGAGGAGAGAAGGGGAGGGGGGAGTCCTTTTGAGTAATCTCCAGGCCCCTGACCTCGGGGTTTTCAAGCTCATAAAACCTGGCAGACTCCCTTTTGGACCAGAGAGAGCCAGCTGCCCTGTTGCAGCCTCAGGGCCCATGAGGCTCCTGGAGCAGCTGGGGAGGGCTGCCCCACATCCTAAGTAAATTTCTATTTCTAGAGCAGCTGAGTGCCAGGTCCCGGGATTCCTGGTTCAAGGCTCTGGCTCCAAGTGGTGCCTGAGTCTGGCACCAGCCTCAGATACTGGAAAATTTAGGAGGGAAAATTCAAAACAGAGAAGCAACGAGAAAACCCCAGAGCAAGAACCAGAGAAGAGAGGGAGGGACAAATAGAGCAGAAAAGGAGGTCACCCAGTGATCCACAAACCCCGCTCCGTCAGCCCCCTCTTCAGTCCTGGCAACGAGCTCAGAGAGTGTCTCATTCGCTTCCTTCACTTCACAGCGCAGCCTCTGGGGTCTCCCTCCCAGACCAGAACAGTCCAGGCTTGAGGCACTCTGCCCACTCAAAACTAGCTCACAAGCCCCCGCTCGTTTGGTATGTTTACCTTTACTAACCAGCTGGAGCGCACGATTTAAAGCAATAGGATTTAGTGAAATAACAGAAAGAAAAGTAGCAGCGGTAAAATATTCCCACTCGTAAATCTGGGTCACGTTCTGTCCCAAACACACACAGCATCGGGGAGAGAATGAGCACCCAGAGGCGTCGTGTGCAGGGCACATTAGGAACACATGGGGCCAGGGACATCTGTGGAAGGACACATGTGTGGGGAACTTGTGTGACTGAGCTACATGGGAGGAGAGGCAGCTTGTGTCTACAATGGCTCAGGGCCACTGACTGCATGCACCTTGTAGGTGTGTTACCTATAAGGCTTCAGAGCTGTGTAGACTTAACCAAGCATTTCCTGAGAGAAGCGGCACAGGAGAAAGGGTAGAGGCAGGAAGACTGAGGCTCACATCTTTCTTCTAACATATACTGACTGTGTGTCTCAGGGCAAAACTTGAGCCTCTAGACCAGGGGTGGGAAACCTGTGACCTTGAGGCCACACTGGCCTTCTAGGTCCTCAGGTGTGGCTTTTTGACTGAGTCCAAGTTTTCCAGAACAAACCTTCCATTAAGGGGATTTGTTCTGTGAAGTTTGGGTCACACTTGAGGACCTCGAGGCCACAGGTTCCCCACCCCTGCTCTACACAACTCTCTGTCTATAACTTGCAGAGACCTCTCTGGTGTGTACTGGGAGAGAGGGTTTCTTCTTCTGGGAATTCCCTATAGCGAAATCCCAGATACAGCCCAGCCTTCTCCTTCCTGGAGCGTAGGTTCCTTGAGGACAAAGACTGTTTTATGTTTATCTTTGTATCCCTAGCACCCAGAACAGTGCCTGGGATACACTAGGCATTAAATAAATGGAAGCGTATGATCATCTATTTACACATGTGTATTTCTGTCTCTTTTTTCCTCTATCTCTGTCCATTCGTCCAACTCTCACCTTCTCACTTCGTCCATCCATCCACCCGTCCATCCATCCATCCATCCATCCATCCATCCATCCATCCATCCGTCCATCCGTCCATCTGTCCATCCGTCTGTCTGTCTATCCGTCCATCCATCCATCCATCCTTCCATCCATCCATCCATGCGTCCATGCGTCCATGCGTCCATGCGTCCTTCCGTCCATCCGTCGTCCATCCATCCATCCGTCCATCCATCATCCATCCATCCATCCATCCTTCCGTCCATCTGTCCATCCGTCCATCCGTCTGTCTATCTGTCTATCCGTCCATCCATCCATCCATCTATCATCCATCCGTCCATCCATCCATCAGTCCATCTGTCCTTCCGTCCATCCGTCCTTCCATCCATCCGTCCATCCGTCCATCTGTCCATCCGTCTATCTGTCTATCTGTCTATCCGTCCATCCATCCATCCATCTATCATCCATCCATCTATCCATCCTTCCGTCCATCCGTCTATCCGTCTGTCTGTCTATCCGTCCATCCATCCATCCATCTATCTATCTATCTATCATCCATCCATCCATCCATCCATCCATCCATCCATCCTTCCGTCCATCCGTCCATCCGTCTGTCTGCCTATCCGTCCATCCATCCATCCATCTATCTATCTATCATCCATCCATCCATCCATCCATCCATCCATCCGTCCGTCCGTCCGTCCATCCATCCATCCATCCATCTATCCATCCATCCATCCTTCCGTCCATCCGTCCATCCATCCATCCATCCATCCATCCATCCATCCATCCATCCATCCATCTATCTATCTATCATCCATCCATCCATCCATCCATCCATCCATCCATCCTTCCATCTATCTATCTAGATAATCTGTAAGCTCCCTGAAGGCCGTGTTCTGTTTTTGTTTCTGAATCTCAAGCACCAGCAGGATGCCTGGCACACAGCAGGGACTTCATGACTGTTGATTGATAGAATCTAGCTAAACTAAGTGAACAAGGTCCTTATCTTTTCCTATTCTGGTAAAATCCCTCTGCTTTGTCTATGTGGCCCATGAAGGCTTTTCTGACTTTGAGCCCAACCTCTCTTATGGATGGGGAAACTGAGGCCCATAAGGAGGAAGAGTTTTGCCTGAGGTCACATAGGGCACTAGCCAGTGCTGTCCTGGGTGTTCCCAGGGCAGGCAGCCTTCCCTTTTGCCCAAAATGACAAGATTAAGGTACACGAGGCAGTGAGCTGCGAGAGATAGAGTACTGGACTCGGGAGTCAGGAAGGCCCGGGTTACAAGCTCACCTCAGACACTCCTTGGCTCGTCCCTTGCCCTGGGCCTCAGTTTCCTTATTTGTAAACCAAGGTCAGACTCTAATCTGTGATTCTAAGGGAGCCAGGGTTCCAGAGATTTCCTCCCTTTCCCCTCTCACCCTCTAGCAGGGTCATTGAGAAGCAGCTGCCCTGCCCCGAGGATGGGATGGACCGGCTGGGGAAGGTGAGTCCGTGCTGAGTCACCAGGAGGCCAGGGAAGCTGAGGACAGGAGCTAGGGTCCGGGTGGTAGTTGGGGGGGGGGGGGAGCGGGGTATGTGTGTGTGTATGCTCACTCCCAGCTCCTCTTATGAAACTCTGCCCTTGTCTTGTCTGTGTGGGGGAGGGGTCAAGCAGAAGCAGGGGGCAGACTGACCTTACAGAGACTGGACGGTCACAGTGGTCCCCGAGATAAAGCTCCTCCACCTTCACTCGGGTTGCTCACTTCCTCCCTCTTTCCCAGTGACTCATCCCTGTATTGGGCTTTCCCTCTGGCTGGCCTGAGCTGACTCAGTGAATACCCCCTTGCCACCTGCTGGTGTCTGGCCCCTCCTGGGGCTTCAGCCTCCCTCGGGCCCCTCCCTTCCCTGGTATCAGCCGCCAGTTGCCATGTCTTACCACTTCTCTCTGTTAGCTATTACAAGGAAGAATGGGTAGATCTGCTTAGAGAGAAGCTGTCCTGAAAAACAGGCATCCCCTTCCCATGGTGATTGACAATGCAAGCGTCCCCCTCTTGGTTTTTCCCATTGATTTCATTGACATTCTCCTCTGAGTGCTCATTGTGGGGGGAGGTGACCCAGAGTTCTCAAATCAATTGATCAATAAGCATTTATGAAGCATCTACTGTATACCAGCACAGGGCAGTGGAGGGTAGACAGAATGCTGGGCCCGGAATCAGGAAGGTCCGGTCTCAGACACTTACTTGCTGTGTGACCCTGAGCAAGTCACTTAACCCTGCCAGCCTCTGTTTCCTCACCTGTAAAATGAGCTGGAGAAGGAAATGACAAAGCACTCTAGTGTCTCTGCCAAGAAAATCCCCACTGGGGAGGGGAAGAGTGGGACAGGAGTGAGCACCGCACACAGGTGGCACAGGACAAAATAAATGCATGTTTAGTGACAGGCGCTGTCTGAGGACTCTCTGGTGCTGATGTGCGCGCTGTGTGCTGGATGGAGGAGCCTGCGGAGTGGGTGGGTGGGGGTTGGAGAAGAGTTGATCCTTTGCTGGGCCATGCTGGTTCTTTGGGTTTCAATGAGGCAGAGCTGGGCAGAGTCACCAGCCTCACTGTCTTCTTCAGAGAGTCCAGTGTGAGTCAAGAGTCAGGACAGTCGCCTGGTGATGGCTGGGGTTCAGTGGATGACCTTGGCCTTTTAAAATGAAAGTCTTTGAGGTGGCTAGGTGGCGCAGTGAATAGACCACCGGCCCTCCAGTCAGGAGGACCGGAGTTCAAATCTGGCCTCAGATATTTAACACAAAAACCAGCCGTGTGACCTTGGGCAAGTCACTTAACCCCAATTGCCCTACCTTTCCCCATCCAAATAAAATGAGTCTTCTTCAGGTCTCACTTTGTCTGAGGTGATACCCATTCACTGACTGAGGGCTAGCTAAGGACTGGGATGAAAGGCGGCCCAGTTTACCATTATAGAAGCACCGATCAATCTGGGGGAGATTTGGAGAGGCAAACTGAGGCTGTCCCATAGTGGAACAGGCTGCTCAGGAAGTGAGGGCAGGTTCTCCCCTATTCTCTGCACTATAGATTTAAGGCTAAAGGGACATTCACTAGAAGGCCGCCTAATCTAGCTGCTTCACTTTATGGATAAGGAAACGGGTCTAGAGGAGGGCAGGGACTTGCCCAAGGTCATACACATAGTAGGTAGCAAGGCAGCATTTGAACCCAGGACCCCAGCCTCCCAACCCAGGGCTCATCTGTGGCATCATACTGTTTCAACAGTGGCCACCAGGCCAGGACTGGAACAGTGTGGGGCATGTTGGAGTGAGAGTTCTTTCTGGAACCGGTCCCATCTGACCCTGAGCCTCAAGACCCAGAATTCCATTCTCAGAGTGAGGACAGCCAAGCCCTTCTTCCTCCTCTCCCGGTTTCTTCAAAGCTTCTGCCTCTGCTTAGCAGCCAGCCAGGAGGCCGTCCCCTCCAACAGGTTAACGAGAGGCCCAGCCCAGTGGCTGGAAGGGGGCCTTGCCGCTCCACGCCGCTTCCTCCCTGGGCTGGCCCCGCTGAGGGGAAAGGAAGATGGCTCCAGAGAAGCCGTGGCTCACCCACCAGCCAAGATGACAAGTCCCAGAAGAAGGGGAAGCGGCAGGGCTGGGCCCGGTGACCCCAGCTGAAGGTCAAGGGAAAGGAAACACAGTGTGGCTGGAATGGTCTGCAGATGTCAGGGAGGGATGGCAGGCCGAGGTTGGGCCCCTGTCCCCGAACCCCTCCCTCCAAGAAGAGCCTAGCCTGGTTCTGTGGTGCCCAGTTGGGTTCCCATGAGCTGAGAGCTTTTAGGGCCTCTTGTTCTCCCCTCCTTCCCCCAGACGTGGCTGGAATCCCAAACAGTGCCCTGCACAGGGGGATATGCCAGGGGAGGGATGAGGCCAGCAGGAAGGCAGGGCAGGGCCAAGTTGCTCAAACAGGTAGGAGGGTGCCAAGAGGCTGACCATACCTGCCCCTCTGCCTCATGCCTAGTCAATCCACAAACAGGTCTGATTGAACCACTATTAACTCTGACCCACAAAGGGCTTGTGTCCTTCACAGGAAACCTCAGACACTGCTTGGTGGGAGGGAAAGCTTAGCAGCAGTTCTCAACCTGTGGGTCGCGCCCCCTTTGGGGGTTGAACGACCCTTTCACAGGGGTCACAGGGGTTGCCTAAGACCATCGGAAAACACCTATTTCCGATGGTCTTAGGAACTGAGACACAGCTCCTCTATCCATCTCCAGGCAGGTCCGCCCACGTGCAGATACACCCACATACCAGTATTAAAGGGTTGCGGCATTAGGAAGGTTGAGAACCTCTGGCTTAGAGGCTCCTGAGGCTGTGGATGAGCCAGCTCCGGGGTCCTGGGTGCCTGCCAGTCACCTCTGTGTCCTGGTCTTTAAAAGGGAGATAGTGGCGGGGGGGGGGGGGGGGAGCGGGGCAAAACTCTCTAGGACAAGGCACTGGGAGAAAGTGAGAAGTGACCCAGGAGAGAAGGGGTCTGGGGACCCTGGGGCGAAGTGACCTGGAGAGAAGGGGTCTGGGGACCCTGGGGGGGAAGTGACCTGGAGAGAAGGGGTCTGGGGACCCTGGGGGGGAAGTGACCTGGAGAGAAGGGGTCTGGGGACCCTGGGGCGAAGTGACTTGGAGAAAAGGGGGTTGGGGACCCCAGGGGGCCTCTTGCTGATGGTTGGGGAGCAGCATCCCCGAAGTCTGTCTGCTCTCTGTGAAGCATGTGCGCCCTTCTTCCAATTCTGAAATGCTTGCCCTGGCTCCTGAGGTCGCTCCCTCGGATCACACATGATTTGTGTCCTGGCAACTGGGCTCTGGGGCCCACGATTCACAATTGATTCACAACTGAGTTCCTGCTTCTCAGCGTCTTTACATTTCAAAGGACACCTTCCCCTGTTCCCAGCAGGCCCTAGGAAGGGGTAGGGGTGGGTGGTGTCTGGTAAAAGCCAGCAATGAAAAGATGGGCCTGGAAAGAGAGCTGGCTTTGAACCCCAGTTATGATGTAGGGCTGTGTCACTTCGGGCAAGCCTCACTGAGCTTCCCAGACCCCAGAGGCCACTTTGCTCACCCCTCTTTTTACAGAGGCCCAGAGAGTAGGGCTAGGACACAGGATTTGAAGCCAGGTCCCAAGTCCAGAGGTGCACGAGGGGGTCAGCTTTTGCACTCTGACTCATGAGGTCATCCGGAATGCCTTGGGTGTGGTCAGACCTTCAGGTGCAGCCACATGTCATTGTACCAAGGAGATGGGGGAGGAAGGAAAAGAAAGGGGAGAGCCAGCCCTCAGCCCAGCTCCGCCAAGAGGTCTGGGGGAATGGGCTGGGCTGCTCTCCCCCTCCCTTGGGCCTCTGGCCACCATGGAAGGAAAGACCCTGACACCTAAACACCTGCCTGGCAGCTGAGCTGATGAGGTGCTTGCTCCAAGTGGGGGTGGGTGGGAGATAAGGCCAGAGAGGACCCGGGGCTCTGGTGTCTTGGCCCAGTTGAACCAGGGGCCTGCTGGTTAATCTTCAGCCCTGAGATAGGGAGGGGGCCTGCTTCTGGTTTGAGCAAACAGCAGCGGCCCTGGAAGAGGCCTGGGGAGGGGGAGGGGAGAGGCCAGCTTGGCAATTGCAGGCTGGTGGCCCAGTTGCTGGCTCTCTTTCTATTGGGTATTAAGGCAGAAGGCACCCATGGGGCACTAGTGAAACCAAAAGTTAGTGAAACCAAAGCCGGCTGCCTTGCAATCAGGAGGGCGTCCACCCTGACCCAGCCTCGAGCAGAAGGATCTCCTTTTATCGGTCTCATCACAAGCAACAATGCTACTTCTTCCCTACAGACCCGGCCTGCACTGCTGGGATCCTCGAGAAAGGTGCCCAGCCAGCCCCTCTGAGCCCTTCAGGCCCCAGGCCGCTTGGCATTTGGCAAAGTGGCCTTTCCCAGGGAACCCAGCATTGCAGGGCCTCCTCCCTCCAGATGGAGCGCTTGGGCTGCCACTCCCATCCGTGAATGGCTCCGTGGGCGACAGCGGGCCCAGGGCTAGCTGTTTACTCTGACGGGAGCCAGATGTGGGAGCCCCAGAGCCCCGGGTCAGCACAGATGCTGTGTGTGGCTTAGGCCCGGATTGGGTGGGGAGGAATAAAGACCAAGCCTGGCCGGGGGGGAGCATGCGTCACCCACTTCTCAGAGAGGAAAAGGGATGAATGATCACAGCAGCCTGTAAAGAAGTTTAATCCTTAAAAACGTCGTGTTTGAGTTTGGTGTAGAGAACACCCCTTTTCTCCCCCCATACACAGTGATTGTGCCCGCACTCAGGGCCGGGTGTGGACAGTGTGTACCCATTACAAGGGGGCGGGGGTGATCCATCCTCTAGGGAGAGGCCCAGTTTGGGCCAACGGCACTGCTGGGGTCTCGCCTGCCTGAGAGCCACCACTGGCGTTCTTGGGCCCGGACTGGTGGAGGGAGGGGGGAGGTGGGCATCAGATCCTAACCACTTGGGCTGCCGTGCAGGGGCTCTTCCTCCCATCAGCGTCGGTGGCCTGCCTACTGATGTACAGGCGCCCAAAGGTGCCCCCCACCTGCCCCTTGGTGAGGCGCCCGGGGTTCATGCAGACACAGCCTAAGATGTCCTGAAAAGAAAAGAGAACATGTGGGTTTTGGGAGTCTGGGGGCGTGTGCGAGGAAATCCCTTGACTGGAGGTCGGCCTGGGTGACTCATCCAGGGTCATGGAGCTGAGGCAGGTCTCGAACCCAGGGCTCCCCCTGACTCTGAGGCTGGCTCCCCACTCACTAAGCGCAGCGGAGCAGAAAGGCAGACTCTGAATCCGAGGCTCTGGATTCAAGGCCTGGGAAGGCCTCGTCAGGGAAGCAGTGGCTGCACTCTGGTCCCCCACAGCTCCTCAGGGCAAGAGGGAGAGGTCCGCCCCTTGGGACAGCCAACGCTCACTGAGCCCTGCTACCTAAGTGCTTTTGTGAACACCTGGGAAGGAGTTGCTAGTTTTTACAGGTGAGGAAACTGAGGCAGGCTTTAAATGATCTGCCCAGGGTCACGCAGCTAAGAAGTGTCTGAGGCCAAATTTGAACTCAGGCCTTGCTAACTCCAGCCCAGCATTGCACCCACTGGACCACCTTGGGAGCCTGTGTAATGGCTGGAGAAGCCCTGGGGCGAGCTTTGTGCATCTCCAGCTCATCAGAATGCTCCCCCAGCCCCCAGACCTCCGGCCCACCCCATCTCCTGCAGCCCCTAGGCCCCCAGGCCTCTGCCCCTCCTCCCCGCCCCCAGCCCCCAGGCCTCCAGCCTCCCTCTACTCCACCGTGGGCCATCCTCTTCTGGCCCAGTTTTGCGGGCCGGTTTAATGAGGAACCTCTTGGATCTGCTCCACAGGGAGTGGGGATTTTAGTGCTCTAAGAGACTCTGAAGGTCATTTAACCCCCCCTGTGCCCCATTTTACAGATAAGGAAACTGAGGCCCAGAGTGGTCAGACAAGCCACAGAAGCAGCTTTTGACCAGGTCTCAGGCTCCAAATCCAGCCTTCCTTCCACGGGGCTGGCAGGGGTGATTGGAGCTGGAAGCAGAGCTTTGGGGAACAGCCTCTTCTCGAGGCTCCTCCCACCAGGACGCCTAGGAGTGCTGCTGCTGGGAGGGAAGGAGGCACAGCCAGCCCCCTGCTCTGTCCCTGCCCACATGCCCAAGCACCTGCCTGTGATGGTGACCAATGTAACACCACCGGCAGGGCAGCAAAGCTGCCACTAACTGCCCTGGGGTTCCCCAGCCCCACCCAACAGACCTTCACAAAATATCTCAGCTCAGAGGGAACAATGAGGACGTCTGGTGTGACTGGAAGCCGAGCATGGGAGTAGAAATGCTCAAAGTCCAGACTTGTCTCCTCGAAGGGAGGGTACAGGGGGTAGTAGCTGCAGACACAGAAAGACAACGGTCACAGCGATGCTGGCGGGGCCAGAACCTCCTCTGGGCCTGGCTAGACCGAGACCGAGGCCCACGGGAAGGACACGGGCCCAAACTCCTCAGCTCACAGCTGGGGAAACCGAGGCACAGAGAGCAGATGGTTTGTGCCAAGGTGTAGACAGCTGGGGGAGCTGGATTAGAATCCAGATTAAACGTAATTAGGAGACAGACAAAATAAAGGTGAACCCCCCGCCATGATGTCCTGCTCTAGCCCAAACCTGGTGCTCTCCTGTCCCCCAGCTCTTGCCTGCTTGCACCCCGCCTGTGTCCCCCCAGCTGGGCCTTTGTGGGCACAGCCCAGGCGCTTCAGGCCGCCATGACCAGCTACAGCTGTGCTCTTGCCAAAGCTCCTGAATCTAGGCACACAATTCCCTCGGGGGGGGCCTCTGCTCCTCCAAGGGCTGGTGTCTCAGGTAAAGCTGGCGGGACGGGCCTCACCTCCTCTGGGTCAGGACATGCTTGAGGATTCGGCTGAATCTGTCTGAAGTGCTGGATGAGCTGGGGAAGGAAGGGCCAGAGAGACACACATTGGTCTGGGCACTGGTGGGGGCCAAGCGGGCTGTGCGCTGTAAGCCCTGGTTTGTGGCTGAACACGGTGGTCGCCTGAGTCAAGTGAGCCAGGCCCTTATGCGTGTGGCATCTACAGGAGGCAGGAGGATGGGAAAAGGACCTGCCTCTGTCTGCATCAGGTGGGGGCCCTTGCCTCCAGAACTGAGGACCAGTGAGGGAGCTTATAAAGAAGACCCCCTGAAACAGCCCCATGGCCAACGGTGGCCCCGGGGTGACCTGGCCAGGAGCACACGCCCAGCTGACTTGGCCCATGCCTGTTGCGAACATTCCTTCCCCTCAGTGATGTGCTGGGAGGGCTGAGCTGCCAAGTCCATACTCAAATACTTGGCTGGATGTGCTGGTCCCCTCCCAGAGCTGCGTGCCTTTCCAGGAAGAGAAGCGCACCCCAAACCACAGAGCCTCCACTCTCCCTCTACCATTTACAATATTGGGAGAGGCCCGGAAACTCCATGGACAGAAGCCAAGTCACTGTCATCCCCCTGAACCTGTCTAGGTTCCAACTCTGGATGCTGGAGAGAGCAGGTGGGCGGGAGAGTCAGAAAGCAATGGAATGGGAAGGCAGAAGGGAGAGGACTCCTGGGCTCTGAAGGCCAGGGACACAGGCAGCAGCGCTCCCCGGAGCCCGGCCACACCACCTGGCCGATGTCGAGGCTGCCTGCCAGAGGGCCTCAGTGGGGAATGTGGCTGTGAAGGGAGCCCACCCCCACGCTTGAGTGTGTGCTTGCTAGACAACACCCTCCCAGGGCTGAGGCCCAGCCTCAAAGCCAGGAGCCCCGGCTCCGGGGGCCCACCAATTGTACCTCACCTACTGATTTCCTCTGCTCCCATGTGAAACAGCAGGTCCGTGGAGGTCAAGCCCAGAATCACTCCATTTACGGAGAGGCTGCAGGGGTCAGACACAAAGTGTACTCGCTGGAGGGGGAAGAAGGGACACAAGGATTGCTTTCCTGGAAGGCCAAAGCTACGGCAGCCACGGGAGGCCTGGCTCTTTGAGGCCTTCCGTGTGGGCTGGGTGTGTCACCCAGGAAGGGAGGCCAGATCACTGATGGTAAACACAGGAATGTGCGTGTGCTAAAAGCCACACACACACACACACACACACACACACACACACACACAACCTGTTTGCCCAGAAAACACCAGGGATACTACCAAGAAAGTGAAGTGACGAGCACCAGGCCGACATTCTCGGCATCATGCCCCCTCAGGGCCAGAAGGGCAGACAGTCAGGGACCTCTCCACACCACCCTGACAAAGAGCCCTCTGGTTGCACAGGCCGGGCACCCCACCGTCTCATTTCTGATCAGTCAGTGCTTTTCCTGGACTCGCTGGTTCGCGCACCTGTGCCCTCTGAGGCCCTCCAAGCACCTGACGACAGGCACCTTGCCCACCTCCAGTTTCCTCACTGCCCCTCCTGCACTCACGGTCCTCCCCTCCCAAGGGAGGCTGACCACAGCTCAGCCTCCACTCCTGGAAGCCAGGCCAGCCCAAGAGCTCAGAGCCTTCTCTGGCTGTCTCCCACGGGCCTCCAGGCCACGCACAACTCCGGTCTTCCCATCTCTGCCCTGGGAAGGCAGTTTTCTGAGCCCAAACGCAAGACCTTACACGCATCCCTTATTCGATTTCTTCCATTTAGCCCAGTGGCTCATGGGGGATACCGGTACCTCCTGGTCCTCTTTGGGGAGCTCCGGGCAGCTGAAGGGTGGCTGGGGGTACACAGGCTGGTGGTGCACGTCTCGCAGGGATGGGACAAACACAAGGTGGGTGCCTGAACTGCGCAGCAGAGAACAGAGAGGTAAGGTGAGTCACAGTAGGAGACGAGGCACCATCCCCCACCTCTGGGGGAGGCCTCTTTCACTGGGGAAAGGAATCCCCACTGAGAATCATGGGAATGACAAGGTGCAGAAGGAGGCAGGTTTTGTTGGGCCGCGCTTCTTCAAAGGGAAGGATAAAAGCACGCATGTGCGTGGGCACTCACGCCAGCAACACGGAGACAACAAACAGGAGCCGGGATCCCACCGATCCTGCTGTGCTGCTTTGTTCTGACTGTGTTTAGGAAGTCTGCCACAGCCGTCCCTAACACTGCACTGTGGTCACGGGGAAGCTGGAGGCCTCCTGGAGGTCTCTCAGGGCAAACACCAGCCCCTCCAGGGCAGGACAGGGCCTCCTACTGCAGGCTCTGGCATGGCAGATCCTCCCTGGGCATTGGACTGCTCACGCGCTGGTCCCCTCTGAACCCCAAATCTGGTTAGTGCCATCTGTCCAGCCCTGGGCAAACTGCCTGAGCCCTGTGGCCTTGAGGTCACACATGGCCCTCCAGTGTGGCCCCTCCACTAAATTCAAGCTTCGCAGAACAAATAAAAGGATTTGGAGACTCAGTTAGAAGACCACAGGTTCCCCACTCCTGCTCTAGGGTATATAATTCTAAGGAAATCATTGGTCTTGGAAGCTCCCTGGGGCCGGGCGGCTCAGCAGGACTGATCTGTGGCCCGGACAAAGGGTCGTGTACAGCTGGGAGGAGGTGGGCCCAGGCCCTGCCGTGCCCTGGCTCCCAGGGGCACAGTGCATGAAGTGGCCCAGCTGCCAGCAGAGCCCCAAGTGCACGGCGCCCCTGGAGGCCTTCAGAGAGCTATTGTAAGAGGAAACAGTCTGGCTGGGGGGGTTATGAGCCAGCTGCAAGGGGAGGGGCTGGGAAGAGAATCCCAGCTATGCTCTGGGCAGGATTGCACAACTTCATACAGCGTGGTAGGAGGGTTCCCACAGCCTCTCTGTCAAGTCCCCAGCATGGGAACCGGGGTACTCAGGCCTTGGGCAGGGCCCATATGGCACGAGGTGCCCCCTGTGCTCCTGCCCTGTGCCTTGGGCCTCACTGACAATTCTTACATCAAGGGAAGGCTGGGAGAGACATCGTACCCCTGAGGAAAGTCCCCATGATTTGGGAGGTGCTCCCCATCCCCCGCTGGCAGCAGATGAAAGTGCCTGGTGGTGCCATGTACGGCCCCTCGGGAACAATGTTGGGTCTGTTCCTTGTTCTGTTACTCTTGGTACCACACAGCGATGGGAAGCCGAAACCAGAACCAGCCGCTCCCACACGGGGATCTCATCTGGCTCTGGGCCTGCCTTGACTGTCCTTGGGAAGGCCCTGGGTAAGGCAGGACAAACACCTGCCCCAGTAGGAGAGAGGTCTGAGGGCTATGCCAGAGCCAAGGTATGATCTCACTCATGCCCGACAGCCTGGGAGCCTGGGGCAGTGCCATTCCCGAAAGGGAGAGCTGAGCTCGGAGAGGCCTGCCCAGCAGCATGGTCAGGCCTGGGCTCCACCTCCCTGGGTAGGAAGCTCGATTCCTAATCACACCCTGGCATCAATTCTCAGTGGGCAAAGGTTGCACCTCTCCTTCCAAAATGACCTTTGTGATGCTGACTTGTTTTTCAAAAGCTTAGCTTCGGGATCGTCTGAACTCTCTGCTCTCAGTCATAAGTGAGTGGACCCCTCAAGAAAGGGCCATCCCTGCGCCACTGAGCCCTCTATGCTGCAGCCCCGGAGGAAGTCCCCAGAGGTGAAGAAGGCGGCTTCCTGAATGACTTTCTACTCCCCCAAACTGGAACTGCCTCCTCTCTTCTGTATCTGACACAAGCCCTTCCGCTGGTTTACTGGAAGAGCCTAAAAACTCCACTCTAATTTATTACCGTTAGGGGCTCCAGCTGCCAGCCCCCATCTGCCAAAGTGAGAGCAGGGGGTGGGTCTCTAGGCAGACCCTGGAGAACATGGGAGGGCAGGCTGGCTCCAATAGAGGCCCCAAGCCTGCCCTTTGGGGCCACAAAGAGCCCTCCAACATTTCTCTCCGATACACCCCTGAAAGACTCCCACGCTGGAAGGGCAGGAGGGTGGCCTCATGCTTGGAGGTTGCTTTATCACGGTGTGGAGGAAGCCTCTTCCCAAGGCACCAGATGACTGGGATGCCACTGACCAGACACTCAGAAGGCACCAGCCCCCACTCACGACTGATGGTTAACACCTCCCAAAGAGAAATGGGAAAGACTGGGGAAGGCGGAAGGTTCTACGCGGCTGCTGCTGGGCATGCACTGAACCCTAACCTTCTCGTCCCTTCGATAACCATCCGCAAACACTGTCTGAACGCATCTTCAAACTTGGTGGTCAGCTGACAGCTCTATAAGAAAGGGAAGGGATGGTCTGCAGGTGGCAGGACGCCAACCCCCAGTCACCATCCAGAAAACTAAGGCAGGAGGGCCTCGGGGAGAGCACTCGAGAGTGCTTTCAGCCAATGCTGAGGAGCCCCAGGGGACAGGGCTGGGAACGTGAGGTGCCCCAGAGAACCGCACTCAGGTTTGCATGCAGTTTTCTAAGCTGTTCACAGTAGGGAGAAGGGGCTCGTGCAACCTGGACTCAGGCCCACAGATTTCATAAGGCCTCCAAGCTCTGTCTGCTTCCAGGCCTCATGGGGCCTTAGACCGGCCACCTAAGAAAGGACCATCTTGCTATGGGGCGCTGCCAGGATCCTAGCTGGGAAAGAAGGGCCCTTGGGTCCCCACTGAGCCGAGTGTATTCTCGAGGTTTAGAGGAGGCTTATCCTAGCCTGGGGGGGAGGCCTGAGCATCTGCCCATGTGGAATTTCTTACCTCAACCTGCTCATGCTTAGCATCGAGGAAAGGTCCCAACTGCATGAAGAGAAAGAGGAACAAAGACAACAAGGGGGCAGATGAAAACCAGGACGAGCCAAACAGTGGGGAATCAAGGACGGCCCTGACTGGTAACGTCTCCCAGGAGCCTGCGGGGCACCGGGGGGCGGGGGAGTCCGGCCTTCTGCTGAAACAAGCAGGGGAGCAGCCCAGGACAAACACCCCGCCCCCCGCAGGGGCTGCTCCCCAGATGAAGGGGCCACAGCTTGGCCAAAGCAGAGTGCTGCCCGCCTGGTCCACGAGGCCCCACTTCTCCCTCCTTTCCAAAGCCTGGCAAGAGGGGCTGCCATGCTTGTGGGTGTGGTCACAGAAGGATCGTGGCAGTTGCACCCCTGCCTCTTAAGCAGGGTGCTCATGAGGGAGGAAAGGGATGAGTTCTCTGCCATGCAGGTTGGCCTAAGGTGCTAGATACGCAGACGCAGGAAACAAGCAGCGAGAAGCCGAGAGCTGGGCCAGGCTTCTCTGTGTCTGCAGACATCTATCTCCCTGAGCACGTCAGAGCCATGAAAACAGACCAGGAGGCTGGATGGGGGAGCCAGGTGGGCAACACTTCATGGAGCGGGCCGGCTGTGGCCACCACTGCTGCCCAGGGGCTACTTACCAGAATGCTGACGTCCGGCTGGTCTCTGCTGATGACACTGATCAGGTCGATCATGGGGTCATAAGTGATGCTGTCCGACGTCGTGTAAGGCCCACAGGCCACCAGGATCATCCGTTGGTCTGAGTCTGGCAAGGACAGCATGAGTCAAGAGGCTTTGTCAACATGGCAAGATGCAGGGATTCTGCAGCAGGGGCTGGACTGCTCAGGGAAAGTAGGAGTAACAGAAGGCTGCCGGTGTCTCCAGCCAAGGGCCTGGGTCAGGCAGCTCCTCTTCACCACCTGCCTCCTGCCGGCCCTGCACTGCCCCGACCCCTAACTGACCCCGCTGGGGACTGTTTCCCTGCACAGCTCACCAAACGCTGGCATGCCGTGCTAGGAAGGCAATGGCCCTCGCCAACGGTCTGTTTGCTTGCAAAGAGAAAGAGCCAGTGAGGCTTTGAAACAAAGTTCTGCATGCGTGACAAACAAAGGTTATTCCCCCTCCAGCTTCTTGTCTGGACTTGGATGCTTCCAGGACATGTGATTTCATCCCCCAGAGCAGATCGCAGCTCTTCTGTGCTGTACTGCGGGCCCTGTGGCTGGCCTGGGACACGCTTCCCTGGCCTAGCTGGGCTGGGCCCACCGTGGAGGACAGCAGGAGAAACCCTGGCTCTGCCGTCCTCAGGAATTCTTTGGCTGTGGCTGGCAATGCTCCTCCAAAATACATCAGGACTGACCTAGGCCCACCCCCCTCCCATTGCCCTCACCAGCAGCCTCTGCCGAACTCCCAGCTCCCTTCCCCATCACTGTTACTGCTGCCCTTAAACACCCCAGGGAGTCTGTTCCAGGATGGAGAAGCCATGCTCCTGTACACTACATGATAGCCAAAATCAAGCATGGCTTTCTCCAAAAGGAAATCGGAAATCTAATTTTTTTTGGAGGGGCAATTGGGGTTAAATGACTTGCCCAAGGTCACACGGCTAGTTTTTTGTGTTAAGTGTCTGAGGCTGGATTTGAAGTCAGGTCCTCCTGACTCCAGGGCTGGTGCTCTATTCACTGTGCCACCTAAGCTGCCCTGGGAATTCTATTTTTAAAACCCAAACTCACCTCCGTCCTCTTCCGTGGGTTGGTAGAAAGGAAGAAGCACTCCCTTAAAAACAAGAAAAAAATCTAACTTATGGATGTTTCCTGCCTTTGGCCTGAGGAGCCTTGGGCTGGGTGGGAGGTGGCAGAGTTGTCCTGTCCCACCCCCTTCTGGAATGGCCTAAGAGACGGCTGGATCCGGCCACAGAAGGTGGCAAAGGAAGAAAGCAGCCCGTTGCTGGCCTAGGGAGACACCCCACTTTGGAAGCTTTCAAAGCCCTTAGCACCATGCTGCCTGTGACAGCATGTGGGGGTGGTGATGCCTGGGAGAGACACCCCTCGCCCCGGTCTAGGTGTCCAGAAGGCCACCAAAGCCGCAGGTCACAGGTTATAGCCTGAGAAGCAAGTGAAAGGTTGCACGGTGGGCTCTGAGGCAGCATCTCTGGTCAGTGGCTGTGAGGCCTAGGAAGGGGGTGAGACCCCCTGGGAGGAGATGCCCGGGTGGAGTGAGCTCCTCACCTCATAGAGTTTGGTGGCAATGAATTTCTTTCCTGTGGTGTTGGTTCCCTCCATAACGACAACCTGAAACACAAGGAGCAGAACCACAGTGACTGCAGGAGGCTGGGAACTGACCCATGGTGCAGGCTCCTGGGAAGTGTGACCATGTTATTGTAACTGCTCCGCCTGGCCTCCTGGGGCCCCACAGAGTGGACCTGAGGTCCACCTGCATTCCCGGACCAGGTGATGCTGGCAGTGTCTGTGTCTCATGCTTGGGGAGCGCCTGGTGGGGGCCCTGCACCATCCCACTAGGGCCAAGATCCAAGAGGCCCCTCAGAGCCTTGAGTCTCTGTCCCCCCACCCCCCACTGCCCCGGGGCACTGCCCGAAGCCTCACCTGGCCAGGAAAGAGAGAATATTCCTTGAGCTCAGAGAGATCCACCGGGATCTGAACCCCCAGGGAATGCTCCCGGTCTCCTTCCAGAACCACTGATTTCGGATTCAATTTCCCATTGCTGTCACAACCAATCTGGCCCAGCAAAGTGATCGGTTCCTGGGGAAGGAAAGAGGGGAGAGCATGAAAATGACAGCCGGAGATGGGAACCCCCAGCCCACCTTCACTCCCTGCACCATCTTTACCCAAGTGAACATAGGGACTTAAAAATGCCAACCATCAGGGGCGGCTAGGTGGTGCAGTGAACAGAGCACCACATTTAACACAAAACTAGCTGTGTCACCTTGGACAAGTCACTTAACCCCAACTGCCTTGCCCTCCCCCCTCCAAAAAGCAAAAAAAAAAAAAAGCGCCAACCATCAGAGGTCAGTCTGGATGGCAAAGGGACCTGGAGGGAGAAGGTCCTATTGATACATGTGACATGTTAGGAGCTGGGGCCGTGGCTGGAAGCACTGCCTGCCCCTTGCCCCTGGCACTCAGCCCCCTTGGGAGCTCCAAACCTCCAGAGACTGGGCCCTTTGGCAGAAAGTGGAGCTCACTTGTCCTGTCACGTATGAGAATCTACCCCCAATGGGAAGCCAGTGATGACGTCTGGCCAGGCAGGGAGCAATGGCTCAGCACTGAAGCTCACTCACCTGTGCCGGCACTGAAATGGGACTAAAGGCCTCGATCTTGTGAACTTCCTTCAGCTCACAGCCGAGTTCTTCAATCCTGTAGGTCAGAACTGAAGGTAGAAGATCAAAGGTCTGAGGGTTCAGAGGAGGAAAAGTTCTCTTCCCCAGGTGGGCAGTGGCCAGCTAGGTGCTGTCAGTGTGGACGGGGGTTCTGGGAGCTTGGTGCTGCCCGAGGCCCTGCTCTGTGGACCTGGCAAGCTCCCCAGCCCCAGCCCTCGTGACCTACCACAGGAGAACCTCTCCATCTGCCCTTGCCCCTACTGTGTCAAGGGAAGGGGATGAATATGGAGAAAACCCACACTTCCAGACCGATGCCCATCTGCCAGTAAGTAAACTGTCTCCAGCTTCCACCCTTGTTACTAGAGACTGGCCTGTTCTTCTCCAAGAGCCTCAGTCTCTCAAACAAAGCAAGTGCCTTTCCCAATGTGAGAGTGATGCAGTGGATGATGGCGGCTGCCACTGTGACATCTTCCCCAAGAACCACCAGGGGAAGGGAGGAGTCCTAACAGCATCCCCATGCTCCATTCTGGAAGCTGAGGGTGAGGGATTGGCTCCAGGGCAGCAGCCAGGAGCCCAGGAACCCAGATCTTTCTGATCTATCCAATATGGTGACCTGACTCCTGACAGGGGCGTGACTGGCTCAGGCATTGGCTGTAGTCACAAGGCCCAAGGCCACCACCGCCACTGGGGACCTTGACAAAGGCAACCCCGAGGTCTGGTGGCTCCTCTAGGTCCTAGCAGACAGTGCCCCATCCGGGGTACCACTGGGGGTGTGGGGATCACCTTCTCGGATGTCGGAGAGCTTCTGGAACATGGATTTGTAGGTACCGGTGATGGTTCTGGCAGCATCGAAGACCTTCACAAGGAGGCCACCCCTGCCTCCTTTCCCCGACCAAGACATTCCCTGGGTGGAGCCAAAGGAGGTCACAACCTCTCCTCGGTTGCTTCTGGAGCTGTACTTCTGAGAGGGTGTGGCACTGGGTGGGAACAAAGCAGGGACTGGGTTGGCCGCCATGTTTGCGATGGAGACATGTGAGCAGAGGTGGCATCTGGGGACCGGCACGGCTGGGTGGCACTGGTGCCATGCTTGTAGCACTAGCCAAATGCCTGGGGTCTGGGTGCTCCGAGGGAAGGGCTGGCTGATGACTGTCCAAGAAGAGACCGGAAGACCACCAAGGATGGCTGGAGGGGTTTGGCTACAGGAGTGCATTTTGGGGTTCTACTGCTCCCTAACATTTTAGTGAAAACCAAACAAGCTCCTGGAACTACAGGGTGCCCCCCAGGAAGGCCTGGGGCCATCAGGGTGCCATCCCGGGAAGGAGGAGCAGTGCTGAAGGAAGTCCCCAGCCTCCTTGGTGCCCATCTGTTTGCGTGTGGTGCCCCCCATTAGACTGTAAGCTACCTGAGGGCAGGGACTGTCTTTCTGCCTGTCTTTGAATCCTCAGTGCTTGGCACAGTGCCTGATCAACGTTAGCCAATTCATTGTCCTAGGAATCTGAGGGGAGCCACAATTGGAGGTGGCCTCACAACAGCTCCCCACAAGCCAAGGTTAAACAGACTTCGCTCTCTGGGATGCCCAGGTCTGGACAGGAGAGAGAGCTGGGAGAGGCCTCGTGAGGCGGGCTGAGGGGCCTGGCTGGGAGTGCACGGGCAGCGAGTGGCCAAGCCTGGTCCTGGGTCTAGCGGCCTGGGACGCATTCAGAATGCCCTACTATGCCCAGAATGCTAGGTGATCACCAATGATGGACAGGATCCCTCATGTCTGAATCACACACCCAGGCTACAGAAAGCAGATTATAATTTTTTTCTGTTCCTCGGTAATTTAGAAATCATTTCCAGAACCTAGGAAACCCTGTTTCTGCCGTCAGCCTTAGTGGCCTGCATCAGAAAAGGCTGAGGCAGCTTCTCCAGGCTTCTCATCCTGCCCCTCCCTTCCTGTGAACCAAGACAAGCCCTCTGCCTACAACATGGGCTCAAACGCTGGTCAGTTTTAAACTTGGGCCATAGCTCAAAGGCTTATGTGATTAAAAGACCATCCCTCTGGGACAGTGGCTGGCACCGATGCTCGTCCCCACCCCATGAGAACCCCTCTGCACATGTAGCTTCAAGGATGCCCCCAAAGTTCTGACACACTCACTTACAAGGGCAGCCCCCTCCCCCAGACTCCGGAGGCGTGGGGCAGTCTACACCCTGTTCCACTCTGCACTCAAAGTTTTACTTGCCAAAGGAGTGTTAAAATTCATGGTAAACTGCTGGTACCCACCGCAAGGAGGGCAAAGGCAGGAAGAAAGGCCCCAATATGGCCAAGGGTCTGTAGCACTTGGGGGACAGTAAAGAACGGAGACAGAGCAGATGCCCACAGAGTGGGGGAATGTTGACAAATCATGGCATGTAACGGTCAAAGAGCATCGTTGTGCTCGAAGAGATGAAGACCAAGGAGGACGTCTGTGAACCGAGGTGGACAGAGGCAGGTTGGACCCCCAGAGACGTCAGACACGGGAGCAAAGAGCAAGCACAGAGGGAGCCAGACGCTGCTGGATTCCGATAACCAAGCTAGCGGCCAGGCAGGAGGGGAGAAGATGCAGCGCCAGACTTCTGGCGAGAGCCGCACTGAGCTCCCGCAGCGGACGCCAGTCTCGCTGCCCCGCTTTCTCTCCCTCCTCCTCTCTTTTGTCTTCCCTCTCTCTTCCCTTCAATGATGCCTCTCTGGATAGAGGAGGGGAAAGGACATATTTGGAAACAAAAAGATATCAAGAACTTTTTTTAGAGCACCAAAAAAATTTAAGGACCTTCCCCCCCCAAGTGTCTGCTGTGCCTAGCGCCTTGCTGGTCAATGCAGGGTTGGCACTAGAGATAAGCCGCCCCTACAGCGCTGTCTTTCATGTCCTAAATGCCTCTTGCCTCTTCTGCTCTCCTGGGCCCTGACCTCCGAGTCTGGGGGTGAAATGGTAGTGGGTGGGCTTCCAGAGCCCAAGGCTAAGGCCCCACTCTCTGGAGGGGACATGCTGCCTTGGCGGCCGAGGGGAAGGATCTCTATCCAGCCAGCCTGGAGCTGCCGTGCCCAGGAAAGGTCCCAGCTCCATGTAACTTGAGTGAGGGAGCAGAAGCAGGTTATGTAACATCAGAGGTGCTGATGAGGTTCCTTTAAAAATATCTAAAAACAATTCCTAACACTTTGGCCATGTGAGAAAAAACCCAACAGGAGAAGCCTGTTAAATCCTATCTGAACCAGCTGGCAGGTCAGCAGAAGTTCCTTATCTAGGAAGCAAGCACTTGAAAACAGGGTGGAAGCCAGATTTCCTCAATGACTCTCAGATACAGTAATTTTCCACAAGGAAAGGAAGAGCCGAGAGGATGCAAGCTGAGCAGGGGGCCGAGCAGTCACCGGCACCAAGCGCTGGTTTTCCACACAATGGCCCCTGTTCTGGCGGTAACTAAGACCACCCCTGCCTCCAGAGAACCGAAATCTGGCCCCGTACCTCGGAGAGAAGCTGGATGGGGAGAAGAGCAGATGAGGACTGCGTGCGGCTGACACATTCCGTTTGGACTGGGGAGTCTCGGGGGTGCTGACACTGCGCTTCTGGGAACCCTGAAAGCAGGACAGCCCGTCAAGGGCCAGGGACCGTTAAGGCCAAGCCGGTGAACAAGTGCACATTCTCGAGAGGGAAAGAAAGAAAGGGTGCGTCCACCGATGAGCGAGGGCTTGGACTCTTAGTTCTGGAGGCCCAAACTTGGCATCTGGGAGAAGCTTGTCCTGAATGAGAACCCAAGCCCACATACCAATACATAAACACATCCACTTCAAGTGTCCCCCCAAACCCTATTCTGATGGCTCACCACGGCAAGGATGCCATCAAGGGCTACGTAAGGTGGCAGCTCTTACTAAGCCACCATGCCATGCATGACAAGGCAGGCCAGGGACGCAGTGTGTGTCTGCTCAATGAAGGTCAGTTTGGTCAAACCTGTAGATGTCCCACAGCAGGCTAGCTTGTGGGGCTTAATTTTTGGCCACAAGTCCCAAAAGCTATCTATAAGCCATGGGGGACTGAAGCCTGCCTTCCTGAAGGGAGTATCCACACTGATAAAGCCAAAACCCTGCAAGTCTCAAAAAAGGTCCAAGGCAGCAACATTTCTCCTGCTGACTCTTGGCTGACCAGATGGCCTCCTTCTCCTCCCCTCCCTGTGCTTTACGAGATACTGATTGGCTCTGTAACACAAGCTATGGCAATCTGATGAGGTGATGGGTTAGGGCCAAGTCACCAATCATTCTGAGCAGCTTATTTATTCAGTCTTTTTCAAATTTAAGAAAAAAATGGAAAGGATTCCACCCAGATAATGTGTCTGAACTCCTGCTGGGACAGGATCCACCCACGTTCTTAATTTCGGTGGCCTGAGAATTTGGTATTTTACTCTTTAATCAAAGCCCCAGGATGAGCCTCACATTGGGAGGAAAACTGGCAGGTTCTGGAATGCTGGGAATCCACTTTCTCTAACTTAGCTTATCAGACTCGAAACAAGGAAAAAACCGGGCTCCGCTTTCCCTGGGGGAAGGCCGGGGAATAACTTGGCTGGAAAGCAGGAAGGATAAAAAAGAGATCTTTGCTGGAACAAGAGGCAGAGGCAGCACTCGGGCTCCCTCTGGAGGCCCAGTGAGGCCAGGCTCATTAAAAAGGAATGCCTCCACTTGTCATTTCAAGTCTGGTTTCCCCAAATCAAGTGAAGACAATAGCGCCACCACCCAAGAGAAGCCTCCCTAGGTCCGCGTCAGCGCAGGGGCCTTCACACCCCCACTGCTCCCAACGTCTCCTGTCTAGAGCTTGCTGGGACACGAGACTGGGAGCTCCCTGAGGGCAGAAAACGCCCTTGGCCTTTCATGGTACCCCTAGAACTTAGTGTAGTGCCTGGTATACAGCAGGCACTCAGTACATGCTTATTCCCTGACAGATCTAGGGGCAATCTCATATGGTGACCACAGTATTAAATAACAAAAATTTTAAGTGATTTAAAACCAAACCAAACCAGAATGCTTTCCAACGAAGATCTTTCCCCTCCTCTGGTGACCCGATCTTGAGCTGCAGAGGGGCTGGCCAAACTCAGGCTCAGCACGTGCCCTCACTTCCTGTCCTGGCACAGAACGGATTTCCAGAGAAGAGGCTCTGGCCCTGCACGAATGCCTGGGCTAACTGGCTCAGATCCCAAGCCTTTGGGGGAAGGGTCTACTCACCTTGGAGGGCGTGGCGTAAGAGTTCAGCAGGGTCTCTTCTTTGGCTTCAACGTCAATCCTGAACATTGGAGTTATGGAAAATTGGTGTTAGTTGCCACCCCACCCTCCTAGCCCTGAGAGGCCAGGCTTGGGACACGCTGCTGGAGCCTGCTTCCTCCGTGGAAAAGGATACAGCTCCTGGATGGAGACGATGTCCCAGGTTCCCGGGTGGCTGCTGTCCTTCTTGGCGGCACTGTGCCGGGCTCTGGCTACCCTTTTGATCAGAAACTGAGGAAGAAAGGAAGGCGGTGACTCGGCGCTGGCCCAAGTCCCAAGGTGCTAGCTCCCATTCAATAAATGGATATTAAGCACTAGGGAAGACACAGTGCCTGCCTTAAAAACAGGCTTACAGTCCAAGAGTGTAACAAGACACAGACAGAGACAACATGAGCTGGGGTGGATTTCCTGGAAGGCTGGAAACATTGTGGGGCAGGGGGTGTGGGGAGCCTTGATGTCAGTCAGATTCTCCTGAAATTTACTCAGTGGGATAAATGGAGCGCCTTCACATTTCTGAGTTTTTCTGGATTGTGATGGAGACAAGGTCGGGGAGACAGAGGCCACACACATGTCTGGGAGTGACTGTAATTGTCCCAAAGTGTGGGAATGAAATTAGGGGGTGAATCCACGGGACCTGAGAGCCTGCTGGGAGGGAGACAGATGTGCCAACAAGAACCCCAAGACTTCAAACATGGGAGATGAGGTTAAGGCTGGCACCAGGGACAGAAAGGATGCCCTTGGAGGGAATGGCTGGCAATTCAGAGTTTGATTTTAATTTGCAAAGTCTGAGGGACTGGTGGCATTTCAAGGGAAAGCCATCGTGCAGCAGTTAAAGAGACTGTGGCTGGAGACCCACCTGCAGGACACGAGGCTGCTGGGGAGAGGGCTCAGTGACAGAAGAGGCCAAGATAAGACCCAGGGATAGCTTGGCATAGGGCCCAGGGATGGGCGGAGTTAGCAAAGAGAAGCAGGAGACGGCCACAGAGAAAAGAGGACCCAGCAGGAAGGGTGGCCAGCAGCCCAGATGGCCGGGCATCAGCCATCTAAGAGGTTCCTGGGGACCGGAGGGGGACCATGTCAGGAGAATGGGGGCCAGGAACGAATCAGGAGATGACAAAGCACCACTTCCCCTCCCCAAAGGACTCATTCAAGATAAGGCAGAGGCTGAATAGAAGGGACGAGCTCAGCAGTGAAAGGTGAGCAGACAGGACAGTGGGGTCAGAGGAAGGCCTGGAGACTGGGGAAGCCAGGGACTGTCTGGAGGCACCAAGTAGAGAGTGATGCGGGGGAGGCCAGGGAGCACAGGCCTGCCTGTCCCAGCCCAGAGGGGCAGCAGAGGCAGGAGCCGGCAGGGGACACTGTGTCAGACAGCCGGCCGCTCTGGCCACTTCTTGGCAAGAGCTGTGGGACTGAGGCTTCTGAAAGCATTCAACTTCACAAGTGGTTGTGTTTCTTGTTTCCCACTCTTGTTTTTCTTACATTAGACAATATGACGTTTAGCTTCTTTGGGGACCAGATTTCAGGAAACGCCACTGAAGTTATCATCACGGTTGGGGTACCCAATGCAAACAGTGCCAGGCCGCCTCCACACACATCCAGTAGAGGGCAGGCTTTCATACCCACTCACTCTACCCACTCACTCTAGAACAACACAGACAATCCATGTTGGCACTGGAGGGCACGTAGGGATTGATGAGTCCAAGGTTAATACTTAACTGAATGTGATTGTGCTGTAAGGAATGAGGGACACAGAGAAGTATGAAAAGACTGGCCTGAACTGATGCAAAATACAGTCAGGAGAGTCAAGAAAACAAATTCCATGACGGTTCCAGCCTTGGAAATCGAAACCATGGGACAGTTAAAAATGAATGTTACAAAACTGGCTTCGAAGGAGAGATATAAGTGCACACCCCCACCTCTTTTACAGCACAGGGCAGTTCCAAGGGTGGAACACTGCATATAATGTCATTTTTTTTCAACGTATTGGTCAGTTGTGCTGAATTTTTTCCTTCCTATTTGTTATTATAAAAATTTTTTGTTAGGAAAAAAAATTCTTTGTTATAAAGGATAGCTCGCTGGGAGTGGGGAATAGAAAGGATATAAGGAGGAATTTAAGTGATATAAAAACAAAAGATAATCAATAGTCTATTTTAAAAAGAAAACCTATGGGCTCTCTCCAAAGCTAGACTTGGAAAAATGGAATGTTCATCAAAGCTTAATATCTAATGTGACAAAAGGATGGTTTCACGAGGAAGATGCAAACAATGTTCCAACATCTTGTTTGCTCATGCCAAAAATTTCTTTTTTTTGCTTTTTGGAGGGGGAAGGGCAGGGCAATTGGGGTTAAGTGACTTGTCCAAGGTAACATGGCTAGTAAGTATTAAATGTCTGAGGCCGGATCTGAACTCAGGTCCTCCTGACTCCAGGGTTGGTATTGGTGCCACTTACCCGCCTCTCAATGCCAAACTGTATAAAATATTTGGCTATAAATGGATATATAACATGTTAAAAGTTTTTTAAAGGTGTTAAAAAAAAAAAAGCCATTCAGCCCCAATGATTTCAGGGACTTCTCTGTGTCAGGGTTCCTGTGTGGGGGATGAAGAAGATCCTGACCTCTGCCTGCAGGCCTTCAAACTGAGTTTCCAGACTTTCCAGAGTTTTGGCAGTTTGGGAAAAATTCCACATGAATACCTGATGCCAGGGCAAGGCTGGGTGAGTAAGTAAGATGGCCTGAGGGACCAACATGCCCCTGGCACAGGGGAGAAGGAAAGGCTCTGTGGCTCAGGAAGCCTTGGGATGATTCCAGCCACAGGAAGATCTTCTCCCCTGGGAGAAGAACCAGCCAGACAAGGATCAGCCTCGTGGGAGCAGGAAAAGACCCCAAGAGGGCAATTTTCTCAGCCAGACAGGTGGTATCTGAGGATGAAGGCGAGAGTAAACTTGGGGCAGATGAGTATGAGGTCAGGCGAGATGAGGCTCGAGCCCAAGGCCCTAATGGACAGGATGTGAGAGACAGGCACCTTGAGGAAGACTGAGTAGTGGGAGAGGCAGGGAGGCAGCTGAAGGTCTGCAAAGTGCTTTACAAATCTTATCTGATCCTCACAACAACACTGGGAGGTGGGTATTACTATTATCACCCTCATTTTACAGTTGAAGAAATGGAGGCAAACAGGGGTAAGTGACTTGTCCAGGGTCACATAGTTAGTGAGTGCTTGAGCTGGAATCAGAACTCCTGTCTTTCTGACACAATTCCACTATCAGTCACACCCTTTGCCCATATCTGGGGCTCCTTATTGCTTACAGAACAATGCAGGCTGGGCCTCTGCCTCCAGCTGCTCTTACCTCATTTGTCTGTCTGTTTATTTTTAGTTTACATCATTGATTTCCACAAGATTCTGAGTTACAAATTTTCTCCCCATCTTTCCCCCACCCACCCCCCCAAAACGGCGATCCCACTGTATACCCCCTCCCCCAATCTCCTCTCTCCTTTATCCTCCCCCATCACCCTCTGACTTTCGGGTAGGGTAAGATAGATCTCTCTATCCCAGTGCCTGTATATCTTATTTCCCAGTTGCATTCTTACCTCATTTTCAAAGGAGGCCAGGTTCTCCAAGGTGAGATAGACTTTGCCTGTGTTGTTGCTAAAGGCCACGAGCTTGGCCACCAGCTGGTCCTCAGTCTGCCGGTACAGAGGGCACAGCTCCGCCACTGCAGGGACACAGGGACAAGGCAGGAATCAGTGAGGAGGGGGGACAAAGAAGGGCCTTCCTCTGAAAACCTCCCTGGTAGAGCTGGAAGCTCTCCCCTCCATCACCTGAGAGTCCTGGTGCTGGGCGGGGCCTCCTGCCCTCCTTTACACTGGGTTAAGCTGCTTAATGTTCAGACACTCCGAAAGGAGTCTTTGAAAAACAGGGCTGGGGTCATTTGGGGACCAGCCCGAGGAGTGTCTGGCTGGGAGCAGAGAGTGAGAAAGGAGGAATCCAGAGAAGCCCTGGAGGAGCTCTGTGAGCAGATGCAGGGAAGCCCCAGAGGAGCTCTGCAGGTGCAGGGAAGCCCTGGAAGAGCTCTGTGAGCAGAGGCAGGGAAGTCCTGGAGGAGCTCTGTGAGCAGATGCAGGGAAGCCCCAGAGGAACTCTGCAGATGCAGGGAAGCCCTGGAAGAGCTCTGTAAGCAGAGGCAGGGAAGCCCCAGAGGAGCTCTGTAGGTGCAGGGAAGCCCTGGAAGAGCTCTGTGAGCAGAGGCAGGGAAGCCCCAGAGGAGCTCTGCAGATGCAGGGAAGCCCTGGAGGAGCTCTGTGAGCAGATGCAGGGAAGCTCCAGAGGAGCTCTGCAGATGCAGGGAAGCCCTGGAAGAGCTCTGTGAGCAGATGCAGGG
>CM053592.1:190591067-190605365 GCA_028646515.1 Pseudochirops corinnae | reverse complement strand
TGCACCTTATTTGTATAAAATAATTACTCTTTTTAGCTGTTCCTAAGTGGTTTTACTTTTTAAATTCATATCATAGTCAGGTTTGCCCTGATTTTTCTTATGAGTTACCCAATTATTAATAAGAATCTTAGACATACATTTTGCATTTTACGTATTTAAAAAGTAAACAGTCTGTCCTTATGAATGCCTTACAATCAGTCTTTGGTATGTGCCTTATATTTCTCTTGGTTCTTGTAGGTTGAATCTTCTATTAAGTTCAGGATTTTTTTTTTTTGACAAAGTCTTGAAAGTCTGAGAGTTTATCAAATATCCATTTTTTCCCATTCAGGAGAAGATTTAACTTTGCAGGGTATGATATTTTTTGGGCAGAGCCCCAGTTCTTTTGCTCTTTGGTATGTTGTGTTCCAAGACCTGTGGTCCTTTAATGTCTCTGCTGCGAGGTCTTGTATGAGTCTAACTGTGGAACCATCATATTTAAATTGTTTTAATCTTGATGCTTTCAATATTTTATTCTTCAGCTGGGGGTTTGGGAATTTGACTATGACATTTCTCTGAGTTTTCCCTCTTTTAAGTAGTGATTCATGAATTTTTTCTGTTTCTACTTTCCCCCCTTTGTTCTAATGCTTGAGGACAGTTTTCTTTAATTATTTCTTGTATTATTGTATCGAGATTCTTTTTTTGATCATAGTTGTCAGTCTGATTACTTTTATATTTTCTCTTCTTGATTTATTCTCCAAATCTGTTGTTTTTCTATAAGATGTTTCACTTTCTCTTCTATTTTTCATTATTCATGTAGTGTTTTATTATTTCTTGCTGTCTCATAATTTTGCCAGCTTCACTTTGCCCAGTTTTGATTTTTGAGGTGTCATTTTCTTCCTTAAGATTCTGGATCTCTTTTTCTAATGGGTTGACTTTCCTTTAATACCCTTCTTGTTTTTTTTTTATTATCATTCTTATTTTCTTTTTTAGTTTTTCCTCCATCTCTCATTTGATTTTTAAAGTCTTTTTAAAGATGTTCTATTAATTCTTTTTGGGCAGGTGACCATTTGACATTACTCTTTGGGGGTTTCTTTACTTCAATATTCTCCTCTGAAGATGAACCCTGGTCCTCTCTATTCCCACAATAACTTTCTATGGTTGGATTCTTTCTCTTTTGCCTTTGCATTTTTTGAGGTCATCACTTAATTTTTGTAATCCCCTCTAGTCCTGGGGTATGAGGGATGGTGCCTCTTGCCTCAGATCTTCAGTTCTCCCCTCTAGTCTGAAACCAAAGCCAAACCTCCAGCCTCCTATAAGTGCCCACAGCCAGGGGCTTCCTGCACTCCCTGGGCACATGCTGGTTCCTTATTGCCCTGGCTGCTCTTCACAACATTGCTGGCTCTGGCATTCTTCATCAGCAGAGGTTGCCTCGATCTTCTCGGGCTCAGATGCCCAACTCTATCCCAGGGGTAAAAGTTCCTGTGCTTGGTGCCAAGGCAGCCTCTCAAACTAACTAACCCCAGGATTTCCACTTGTTAAAAGGGGACCTTAGCCTGGAGGTATTTACTTTTCATTGGGACCAAACCTCAACTTGGGTTTTTCTTCTGATCTCAAATTGTCCCAGGAGGACCCTATTATACCCCTGTTCTTATTTATATGCACCGACACTTTGTTGACCCTAAGATGCTATTTCAACTCTTTTGTGGGAAAAATCTTGAGAGCTTGGAATTTCCTGCCCTCCTCCACCATCTTCCCAGCATAAATATTCTTTGGTACAAGCTCCAGGGTGCTCACTGTGTGTCCCACTGTGCTAAGTGTTGGGGGTTTTTGCCCAATTCTGTGATCATTGCTATTTTTTTCCTGTCTATATCTTGTTTCTACATAGTTGTTCTCATATTTTCCCTTCTCCATCAGACAATGAGTTCCTTAAGGGCAGGGGCATCTATTGCCTTTCTTTGTGTCCCCAGAGATTAGAATACTGTCTGCTGCACAGTAAATGCTTAGTACAACTTGACTGGAGTGATATTTACTGGGAAGATATAGCAGGATCCAAAGAAAACACCCTCTGAAACTCTGAACCCCACTGTGGTCCATTGCCTTGGCTCCTGGTCAGTGTGGGCTCAGACTTTAAGATTCAGTCTCCTAAGTTCACTTCTGGATGGGCATAGCTAATTGATGGCTGTTCCCTTGTTGTCCCAGGTGCTGGGTCACTTCACTGATGCTCTGGGTCAAGCAGGTCCCTCCTCAGAGCTAGTTCCTTACCTGGATCAGCTGCTGTGGCTATGGAAAATTTTGCTCTGTGCTTAAGTTGCTGGATGGTTCTTCTGACTTTCTGAGGCTTATAATGTCATGACCTAGTCTATCACATTGTTGATGCTCCTTCACATAAGATTCAGGAAGAAGAAACACAACAGAAGCAGAAGAAATAAGAGGACACATGCATTCATGGCCACATCGTGACCAGTATGGGAATGAGAAGGCATCCAAAGTTGCTACCTCTCTGCCCACCTGCAGCCTTGAGGCCACATGTGGCCCTCCAGTTCCTTGGATGTGGCTCTTTGACTGAACCCAAACTTCATCCAACAAATCCCCTTACTAATAGGACTTGTTCTGTAAAACTTGGACTCAGTCAAAAGACCACACCTAAGGACTTTTCTAGAAGGTCACATATGGCCTGTCCGCTGCAGGTTTCCCACTGCTAATAGAGACTTACAGTGATCTTCTTCCTCCTTACTTGAAAACTGACAGGGAAGACAGAGAGCCAGTGTCCTTTTTTTTCCTTGCTTTTTGGAGTGGGGAAGGCAGGGCAATTGGGGTTAAGTGACTTGCCCAAGGTCACACAGCTAATAAGTGTTACATGTCTGAGGCTGAATTTGAACTCAGGGCCTCCTGACTCCAGGGCTGGTGCTCTATTCACTGCCCCACCTAGCTGCCCTGAGCCAGTGTCTTTTTTGTGCCTTTGGAACACACTCTCAGTTTTGGCTTAGCAGCCACGTAAGAGATTTGAACAGTCACTGCATGCATGAACATGATCTGGATTGGGAGAAGACCCTTCCATTACATACCATCCCTCACATAAGCGGGCTCACCAAGCCTCCATTCAGATTACCAGTGGGCAGAACATGGGAAGATTACTCTAAGGGCTCCTACTGGTCAGTCTCTCCTTAGGTATCTTTCATCTAGTTGATAATAATAGGGGGCCACTGGAGTTTATTGAGTAGCAGAGAGACATGGTCTGATTTATGCTTTTAGAAAATCAATTTGGCAGCTGAATGTACTGAAGTGGGGAAACAGTCAAGATGGGAAGACCAATGAGCAAGCTATTGCAAGTCCAGGAAAGAGGTAACAAGGATCTATACAAGAGTGATTGGTGTGCACATGGGGAGAAGATGATGTATGCAAGAGAGGTGTGAAAATGAGAGAGAAGACTGGACAACAGATTGGGTGTGTAGGGGGAGGTCCAGGCAAGTGGAAGATGATTGAGATTGGGAAGCTGAGCACTTGGGAAGGACAATGGCACCCTCAAGAGTAATAGGGAAATTGGGAAGTGGGAGTGGAGATCATGAGTTCTGTTTCAGTTATGTTGGGTGTAAGATGCCAATGGACTAACCAGTTTGCTATATTCAAAAGGCAGTTGATGATATCGGACTGAAGCTCAAATGAGAGACTAGGGTTGGATGTATAAATCTGGGGAAACTGCATAGAGATGAAAACTGAGCATGTGAGAGCTGATGTCACCAAATTAGAGAGAATGGAGGGAAAAGAACAGACAGCCTTGTCCAGACCCTTGGAAGATTCCCATACTTAACGGGAGGGTCTTGGATGAAGATCCAGCAAGGAGACTGAGAAGGATTGGTCATCGGGATGGGAGGAGGATATCAAAGAAGAGTGTGATGAATACCTAGAGAGGAGAGAATATTTTGGAGGCAATGGTGATTAACAGTGTCAGATGCTACTGAGAGGTCAAGAAAGATGATGATTGCTAAAAAACACCCCCCCCCCAACAAACAAACAAACAAACAAACAAAAAAGTCCAACAATTCCCCCCCCCCTTCCCAAAACAAAACACCAAAATCCTGTTAGATATGATACTGAAGTGCTCATTGGTAACTTTGGAGAGAGCAGTTTCAGGTGAATAATGAGGTCAGAAGACTGAGTTAAGAAAGAGGGTGAGAGGAAAGGAAGTGGAGGTGCCTATTGTAGAGAACTGTTTTGAGGAATTTAGGTGAAGTCAGTTTGTGAGTCAATAAACATTTATTAAGTGGCTTGTATATGCCAGGCCATGTGCCAAGCATTGGAGATGTCCCTGCCCTGGAGGTCCTTATAATCTAATGCCAGCAACAAGTAAACGAATATGTACAAACAAACAGGCTGCTAAAGAGGGGACAACAGAAGGAAGTCACTATAATTAAGAAGAGTTGGGGAAGGCTTCCTTTGGAAGATGAGAAGCGGAAATGAGCACAACAGCAGGAATTGAGGGTGGCGCCTATGGGGATGGTCAGATGAAGGGAGGCTTTTCTTAGAGGATGGAGAAACGGGTGTGTTTGTAGAAGCCAGGAGAGGAAACAGGAGACAGAGGGAGACTGAAGATTAGAGAAAGAATGGGGGTGATAGAGGAGACAACCTCCTGGAAAAGATGGAATAGGGTGATGTCAGAGGTGCACATAGAGGGGGTGGCTTTTGCAGGGAGAACCATCTGTTCCTGAGATAGTAGATAGTAGGGAAAAATGTCTAAGTATTGTGAGATGAGGAGGAAGGGAAGTGCAGCGGTGCTAAGTGGCCTTTGTGATATATTTTGGGGTGATTTTATAATTTTGAAACATTGTTATAACTTCAGTTTGTGAAATCGGTTTAACTCTGTCTCTCTCCTGCCCCCAGCCACAAAGCATTAACTCTGTGCCTTCCCTGCCCCCAGCCTAGAGGTATTTCCTCTGAAACCATTAACTCTACAGCTATGATAATAAGAATCTTTTCAAGGCACTGTCTCCTTTTGTTCTAATAAACAAGACTCATCCATTTGCAGACTGGATGGGTACTCTTCATTTAAATTTGACCTCAGATCTGACCACTGGTTGACTTTATGACGTTTCAAGGCAAAAACCACACCTCCAGCTCAAAGCACCCTGCAGTTTCTCCCAGTGAATTATGGGCAAAGCACACATGCAGTTGATGGGAAGGGTGCATGTTCCTTTAAGTATTAGCCACTCCCTGGCTCCTCCCTAACTCCACCTTTGTACACCTAATTAGCCTAATGAACCTATGACTGACAGTTTTGTATCTTTAAAAACTGGATCTCTACCCCCCTGCTCTTTGCAGGATTTTTCTTAACTCTCTCCTGCCCGCTGCAGAGAGTCACACTTTGCAGGCTTTCTCTGACACCCCTCCACCCCCTTGAATCCCTGTCACCTTGCAGGTCTCCTCACCCCTTTTACTCCTGTGTAACAATAAACTTTTATAACTCTGCCAAGATTGCTTAAGCCTGGTAATTCATTTCAGATGCTAACCTAGAAAGGATTTCTCATTAGAAATCCCCCACACTTATACCTCTTCAGAAGGATGGAGTTTTTGTGGATGATTTTTTTCTTTTGGAGAAGTATGCAGGTAGATCCTTTGCAGAGAGGATGGGGGAAGGGATACTATGGGTATTTTCAGGAGTCAAGCTAACAAGCATTTATTAAATGCCTCCTCTGTGTCAGGCATGGTACTAAACCCGAGGATAGAAAGGAAGGCAAAAGACAATTCCTGCCTTCAGTGAGCTCCCAGTCTAATGGGAGAGACAAAATGCAAATGGTGATGTAGAAACAAGACATATACAGGATAAATTGGAGAGTTTCACTTAGGGGAAAGCACCAGCCTTAAAAGGGGATTGCAAAAGGTTTTTTTTGGAGAAGGTGGGATTTTACTTGAAAGAATAACTTGGGGTGTATGGGATTTCTGGGAATACTAGCACCTCTGGTGTGAAGGCTGTAGACCCCTTTCCACAGCTGCTCATCCACCTTTGGGGGCCACCTGCCACCCAATTCCCACCTGTGGCTCCAAGAAGCTGTCCCAGGTACAGTGGACATGCTCCCATTTCAGTGTACAGCCTAAACCAGGATGAAAGGAAGGGAGGGGCTTCATACATAAATGAGTTAGGGGCGTGTCTATCCCAAACATGTGAAGTCTTAGCCCAGTGGAACAGGCAGATGAGAACAATTTGTTCTAATGTGCCATGAAGGTCACAGAAGCAGGCGCTGTGGGAGTGCTCAGAGCTTAGTTAAACATTGAACATGCTAAGGTCTCCCACTTTGTCCTTGAGCCATCACCAATTGTCCTGACTTCTGTCTTGCCGCTGGACTTCGATGACTCTAGAAGAGAGAGTGAGGCCAATGATTTCCTGTGACTCTGCTTCACTTAAACCTAATTTAGGGGTGAATCAAAAGACATCACCCATACTACTTTACCATTTTTACCACCTCAGGGTCCTCTGGCAACAGGCAAGTGATGAAGCAGCAGGTGTGGATATGCTGGGAGACCTGCAAATGGCAGCTGAGGCAATAGGGTCATCTTCTTACTGGAAACAGCAGTGGGATTCAGCAGCTCCTTGAGTGTCTGAGCAGCCTTTTAAGGACCATACCGCTCACCTCCTGGCATGAAGAAGGGCCAAAAAAGTGCCCTAAAAATCATCTGCTTCACCTAACCTAATTCTAGAATGCTTACCTCAGTAAGCAGGAATCCCACCCTGTGGTTGAAACACACACACAAAATGTACAAAAACTTTTGCAAAAATGATTCCATTTACCACTGATCTGTGGAATGATGTCTGATTAAGGAGGTTCAGGATCCACATGAATGGAACACTCAGCACTTCAAAAGATCCAATATAATTTATTTAGAATATAGGCAAGTGGGAAGGAAGCCAGAGACAACAGAGTAAAGGCTTAGGAATAGTAAGATAAGAGCAGCTATGATTTATTTATATATATATATATATATATATATATATATATATATATATATAAAATATATATTGGAAGCACTGACACCTGACCACCCGTCAGGGTCCCTCTTGGGACAGGCAGGACTCCAACTGCTTAGTGGAATATATCTATACATATTTACAGTCATCACCAATGTGGGGAAGCACCAACACCTGACCACACAAACTGGGGAATCCTGGGTACAGCCATCAGGGTTCTGCTCGGGAGGGTCCCATGCAGGATGTCTCCTCCATGGGTGAGATTCCAATTTGGGGTCTGAATCTTATGGTTTAAGTAGTGCTGAGAACAAAGAAGGTATACTGCCAGGTGTTTTGTTTTGTTTTGTTTAGCAAGCATCATCTTGTGTGAGGCCGGGGAGGGAGGCCAATCCCTCCAAGACCCCCCCCAAGAACAATGTTTCCTTGGAATGGCTAGTTCCAGGAGTTGGGCAGTTAACCATATCTCTTCTCAAGGTCCTGGCCAGGGTCCCAGGAGAAGTGCAGCCCTCATGTTCCCAGGATTTTCTATTCTAAAACAACTCAGGGTAATAGAAAGGTCATATTAAGTTAGGGCCTTGGTTTGTATAATCTTATTCCTTAGAGGAGCTTACCTTGCCCCTTCATTTGGCCTTAAGATTATACAAAGCATAGGCTGTTACTGCAAATGGGGTCATGGATATATAGATATATACATACATACATATATTCCTTATCCTAAAGTATATATAGATGCTACATAAAAGAATTAACAATATGCTAAATAATAGATCATACCAGTGGTGATTAGTATTTAAAGTGATTAAATGAGAGACCTCTAATAGTTTATTAGCAACTATATGGGTTTGTATTCGATGTTCATTGAGTGCTTGTTGATTTTTCCCCAATAGTTGCCTCAGTTCCCAGGAAGAATTCAATACAGAAATTAAGGGTTCAAGGGAAAGATAGACATGGGGTAAGGGCAAAGGCTTCGGGATCCATTCAAGATTAAGAGTATCCTCTTCATCAGGGGAAAAATAGAAATCATCACCCTGCCAATGAAGATAAGTTATATTATATGGGCATCCAGAGAAAGGGGCCTCTTGGCCTATAGAGAATAAATCAGTCTGGCTACTGAAGGTTTCACAAATATGTTGGCTAGATACTTCATATAACATAGAAAAGTTAGAAAGCAGATACAGAGTCAAATCACACAGGTTGGAGGAATGATTCAATAGGCAGGGGCCATCCCACAAACTAAGCCATTATTACAAACTAGGCACCCCACAATTCCCTCCTTAAACAGATGGGACCCAAAAATCATTTGGGACAAGGGACAAAGGTCTCAGCTTCCCAAGTGGCTTCATGCTGAGAGACGGTGTAGAACTGTCTCTGCTTCATAGGGTCCCACCATTCAAGGGGCTGGGTCTGTAGCCAGTGTTCAGGGGTGATGGGTCATGGTCTCGGACAGTGGTTGGTACTTAGCTTGAGATGTCATCTGAGAGTGAAGGGTGCTGAGCCTAGAAGAAACAAATCTGGCAAAGAGATTAAACAAACAAAGGCCAGAAAGGAGTGGGAGGAAATTAACCAGAAATAGGGTGAGTATGGGCTAGTATAACCCATTACTCAGACCATTTTCACATAGACAAGATACTTCATAAGTTATTATTCTTTTACTAACATAACTGTATGGCCTTAAGCCAAAGAAGTTCTTGACTTGAACCTCACACCTGAATAGTAGACATACATCCTTGTTTCACAAAGCTTTTTTATCCTTTGATTATATTCACTCATGAAGAAAGAGATACTTCAGAAATTGAATCTTTTATACACACACTCAGTGACAAATGTTAACTTTTGCTTAGTTCATGGAATAACTTCAAATTCATATTGAAACAGCAAGATCTGTTCTGCTTTACAACTCAATACATTAATTTAGCAATAATCAATTGAAAACTTTGTAAACTTTCAGAAATTGTCACATAAGACCTTTCAAAACATCTTTTCTAACAATAAGGGGGAATCAAGGCAACACAATGAGAATAAAGAACAATAAGCTAAAGCTATAGCAGTTTCTGTGCAGGCCTGGTCTGGATTCTTGGAGAAGCTGTCTGTGTCTGATGTTGTCTTTTCCAGGTCTCTTGGCTCAGATGTTCACTCAGGAGCAGGGGTATTCACAAGCTGGAGTAGTCAGTCAGGTCTGACAGGGGCTCACAGAAACATGATTTAATACCAAAGGCGCATAGAAATGGTTCAGTTTCCCAGCCATACAAGGCTAGGTTTACACAGAGTCACAAAAAGTTCAGTTTTGTAGCCACAAAGGGCTATGCACCAATATTACAATAAAGTTTCACAAACAGTTATAACATTGCATCAAAAATCAAAACTTTTGAATTTATTACCAAACAAGCTCAAGTTTTGAATTTCCATGATGGAGAAATTTTTGAAAGCCAGTCTTATACCTATATAGTTTTTAGAAGAATCAATCTGATCCTCCTGCTTTCCTCAAAATTTTACAATCCAGTTACAAATCTTTCTGCTTTCTAAAAATACTTCCTCACACACTCTCAACATACTTAAACCTTTCTGAAACTGATATCAACTATTTGGAGACAGGAGGGGCTTGGATAAACCCTCATTTGTCCCCAAACCTTCCTATCTGTCTTTCACATTTCCCATCAAACCTATATCTGTCTTTCCAAATCCCTCAAAACCATTATCCAGTTTATTTGGCATTCCTTTACATTTGTTAACCAAGATGGGTCATATCTTTTACTGACTACTTGCTCTGATCATAGAAACTTGCTATAGAAGGAAAAAAACAGGGACATATGACATTCCAAATATGACAGGATAAAACATCCTTGGCTCTATTTAAATTCAGGTGAAGTCACAGATATCTGACCATGCAGTATTGGTACCACCTCATAGCTAGACTCAGGAATAGGTGGGAAACATTCCTTTTCAAAGGAATTTCACAGGTAAACTGAGCCAGAAGGGGTCCCATCACAGACCAGGCTAAGATTGCCCCTTCAGCCTTTACCAAATGTAGACTTCCACCTGTTAACAGTATAGGATCACACTGCCTCCAAGTAGCTTGTGGCATTTAATGCAGGCAACTATACCCAAATTTGAACTCAAAACAAAATTTTGTTATTGTCCCAAATGCCTTTTACCTGAAACAACAAGTTTCACTAATCACAGCTTAGAGCCAGTTCTTATCTTTTCTCATGGAGTTGCAGTAAGCAATGAAAATTTACCAGATCTCACAAATGCAAGGAATTCCATTTACTATCATTCCTTTCCCTCGTTTAATGATCTTGCCTAGTAGAGATAGTTTCTAGGGACTTTGGCGGTTTTTTACCATATAAGAAGTAACTGAGAAGGACTTTAGGGAGGGGATGTTGGTGATGCCCCTGATTTTTCAATTCTCATGCCTGCAGGAGGACTGTTCAGAATAACATTTTTATCAGTCTCCTCCTTTCTACATACAGTACCAATTAACAACTTTAGGTTTTAGCATTAAAAAGTTGCCCAGATGACTTAGTTCATAATCTTACAGGTTAAGCATATGCTTTTTCAAAGTACAATACTCCAAAACATTGCAAAAGAAACTGCTTCTCTTACAACACAGATAATACATGGTTCAAACCTTGAAATCAAAACCAATTAATTACCAATTGACTTATCACTAGAAATCAATTACATTCTGGAATCTCACATAGATGGTGAATGTGGTAGTCCATAAACCTTACAAATCAACACAAATACATCCTTAGATGAAGCAAACTTGAAAACCACATGCCTATATTCTTCTTTTCTCTCTCCTTTTTTTGTCAAAGTTTCTTATTTGCTCAGTAAGAGTTCTACAAAATGTATTTGCAATTCACCTTGCAAGAGAATCATTCATTTCATCATTAATAATGTGGAAACTATAAGTTTAAATCACTGTATATTTCCAGAATAACCAAAAATTTAAATAATTAGCTATCATAGTAAATATCAGGAGTATTATTACTAACTGTTTGTAAGCCAAATGTAATAGCTTTAAATGATCAGATTTCATAACATAAAAAATCCAATTCACATGCAACACAATCCAGATTAAAAACTGCTGTAACCTCCTCTTTAATTACAGGTAGGTGTAAATACCTGGTTTTCTAAATAGCAGATATAAATGTTATAAGACAGGGTTAGTGATGGGGCATGTGTAGCTCTGCCTGGGAACATGAACGCCAGAATATGCTGAGAATGCAGAAGGACAGTAACACCAAAACACAGAATCATGACAATAGTTATGCCTCTGGGTCAGTGTGTCCTGTTTTGTTCTGCATTTCATGACCCAGATGTTCTGTTGATATGCTCTGTTCTGGGGACGTGAGCTCCGTCCTTCCTTTTTGTGTTTACCCGACTCTTGTGGTGTCAGAGGTGATTACAGGGGAGGTGGGCTATTTGCCAAAGGGGCTCAGTAGGGGCATAAAAGAGGAGAAGCTCTGGGGATGAAAGATGGAATGGAGAAAAATAAAACTGTCTGCGTATCCCTAACTCTTTTGGCTCCTGACTCTACTTTGTTGAATGTGCAGGCTACATCCGGGGGCGCACTGAAGACCCAGGGAAAAAAGGGTAAGACTGGCTGCCCACTGGTGTTAGGCCAGGTCATAGTGGCACCCGAACAGAGGGCTTGAAAAGAATTGAAAGGGCAGTCAGACCCCGTGAAAAATGGGAAGACTTAGTAGAGTACCCTGTAGGTAAGGGAAGGCAGGCGGGAAGATGGGGAACATACCCATAATTAAGCCAGAAGAGCCAGAGATCTGGTCAAGACAGCTTTATAAGACAGTGAAGAAGCAAGGAGTTACATTACCTCTGAGAGACCTCTGTGTCTTTATACATAAAATACAGACAGTCTTGCCATGGATTAATTCCACAGGGATAGACAGCCAAAAATGGGATGTGGTAGGAGAACAAATGACCAGTTACAAACAAACCACCCCAGAGTTTTTATAAAACAAAGGTTTCATGCTGTATGGATTGGTAAAAGCAGCCTTTTCTGGCCCTGACCAACCCAGCAGGAGTTTTCCTGTTGAATGTCAAACTGAAAATAAAATTCTCGGGAACTCTGATAACAGCCTTCCTGATCCTCCCTGGCCACCCCCGCCTTCTCTACCCCCTCCCCCTCCTTCAGAGGAGATATCTCCTGCCCCAACATTTAAACAAATATATCCCAATATAACAGAGTTAGAGAAAGAACTTTGTTCCCTATCCTTATCTAAAGAAGTGAAGAAGGTGCATGCAGATAGAAAAATCACAGAGAAATCTGGGTTACAGCAAGCCATAGAAAAGGCACATTTGCAAGGGGAAGATATAAGTAGGTGGGGACTTTGTCCTGTAATTGAAGTTGATGATTCTCATGTTCCTGGAGGAAGGAGGAGATCTCATGTTGCTATAGAATGGAAAAGAATTAAGCGCTTAAAAGAAGGAGTAGTAAAATATGGTCACACTGCTCCTTTTGTTCTCATTTAATTAGAAAATTTGTTCTTACAATATATTCTGACACCTAATGATTGGAAAATCTTAGCTTGAGCCTGTTTAACACCTGGACAAAGCATGGTTTGGATGGCTGAATATACAGAATTATGTAAAATGAAGGCTCGACGGCATGGGGCCGGAGCATCACATGTCTTTGCCATGTTCACAGGCACGGGGGCTTATGAAACCATTAACACGAAGTTGGATTATACCCCTGCCGATTATGTCCTGATAGCAGAGAATGCTGTTCGATCTTGGAAGAAAATCATGTCAGCCCAGGGAGATACACGAGCTATGACCCAAGTAAAGCAAGGCCCCCCAGAACCTTTCACTGATTTTGTTGCTAGAATGTAAGAGGCCATTGCCAGAAGCATGGGACATGTTAAAGGGACTGACATAGTCCTTAAACTTATGTTGAGAGAAAATGCCAACCATGATTGCAAAAAGGCAGTGATAGGCTTGCCTAGAGATGCAGGAGTAGAAGAAATGATGCAAAGATGTGAGCAAGTGGTTCAAATGCTTATCAAGTTGAATTGCTAGCTGGGGCCCTCCAGCAGGGAATGAATAACAAAGTTTGTTTTGGGTGTGGGAAGGTCACTTAAAAAAGAAATGCAGGAATTTGCAACCTGCGCCCCTCTCCCCACAGGCCTATTTTAAATGTGGGAAAGCAGGTCACTTTGCCAAACAATGCAGAAAGAACAAGATTCATTTAAACGGGGGGAGGGGCTCTTCAAGAAGAGCCCCAGAAACTCAGAGCTATGCAGTACAAACTTTGGAAGGAGAATACAAACAGTTATGGGACAAGAGGTCCCCCTAGAGGCCATTTTCAGTCTCGATAAGTTCAGGGTTCCTTCTCACACTACAGTAGAATTACCTATAAGAGAAGTACCAGTATCGTCCTTAATCTTGGGACGGGCTGATTATGTCCCCGGCATAATCCACCCTCTCCTTGTTTCAGCTGGCACCAACACTTTAATTTTTACCAATCTCCATTCAGAGGAAGCTTACATAGATAATGATTTTCCCATAGGAGTATATATCCCCTTGTATCAAGAGGTTTCCTCTGTGGCTCTTACACAAGTAATAGAATCTCAAAAACAGTGGGTAACACTGTACCTAAACAAACAACCCTTCAAAGGAATTTTAGATACAAGGGCAGACCGGACAGTCATAGCAGAGCATTTCTGGCCCCGTGATTGGCCTCTTGAATCTGCCTCAGTTAAAGTACATGGGGTTGGAGGAACTCAGCCAGCCTCTCAATCAAAAGACTGGCTGGAATGGTCTCTGGATGGAAGACATGGTTATGTAAAACCTTTAGTAGTTCCTGGCCTCAGTTTAAACTTATAGGGCCGAGAAATTATGAAAAGCTTAGACTTGAAACTCACCAATGAGAATTTTTCTTAGGGGCCACTGCTAAGAGGAGCACCTTTATGATGGAAGACTAAGACCCCAAAAGGAAGGCCCCTTACTACAGAAAAGCTCCTCGCTTTAAAAGATCTAGTCCAAGAACAATTAGACCTAGGACATATTGAAGAATCTTTTGCCCCATGGAACTCCCCTGTCTTTGTAATCAAAAAGAAGTCAGGAAAATTTAGGTTTCTCACTGACTTGCAGGATGTCAATTCTGTGATGGAGCCCATGGGAGCTTTACAGCCTGGGCTGCCATCCCCTAATGCCATTCCACAGGGTTATCATGTTTGGGTGGCTGATATTAAAGATTGTTTTTTCAGCATTCCCTTGCACCCCACAGAGAGAGAAGTTTGCTTTCTCAATCCCTCAGACCAATTTTAAAGCCCCAATGAAACGTTATCAATGGAAGGTTTTACACCAAGGCATGGCTAATAGTCCTACTCTTTGCC
>CM053592.1:190567468-190590567 GCA_028646515.1 Pseudochirops corinnae | reverse complement strand
GGGATGGCTGTTTGGGGGGGGTAGCGGAAAGATGGGGAGAAAACTTGTAACTCAAAATCTCGTGGAAATGAACGATGTAACTAAAATAAATAAAATAAAATATACGTAAAAAAAGAACCAGCGGGTTAAATAAACATCTGTGGCATTTTATGTGTATTCATTATATTTGCCAAGAAGAATGCCAGCGCCTTGAGGGGAAAGCCTTGATTTTGTCTTTGTGTCTCTCACCCACAGCCCGGTGCCTGGTGCAGAGCACGTTTTTAGTAAATGTCTGGTGAAGTGTTTGTTGTTGAATCACTGGGTTACAACCAGTTATAAGGCAGACTGTCAGGAACCCTGCTGCTCCATTCTTTACACTTTTCATTCAGTCTAATTGCTCTTCTCATTTTTCCTCAAGCTATACAGTGGACACAGCTCACGAGCACTTGTAATGCACACTCTGTCTCTGTTGGATAGATGGTCTGAACGAACATTGTGCATCCAGAGCTTCTGCATTTGGAAAATTACTATACTTTGTTCACACATATATGTCTGTACTCTCCCATTAGTGCTTGCAGTGCAAGAAATCCGAAATAAGATGTGTTATGGTACCCTGTTCTGAGAAACAACCTAGCATTCCCCTTATCTTGTTATACAGAACCCTCGCCCCAAAACTGAGTAAAAGGATTATTACACCTGATCAGCTTTCGGCCCCACCAATAGAGACCTTGGCCAATCAACTTTTACCCCATCCCCACTATTCTCCATCCCTATAAAAATATTGCTCCCTCCCCCTCCCTGAAGAGTGTTCTTCTACCCAAGCAAGAGATTCATCCTCACTGGTGAACTCAATAAACCTTGTTTTGGTTTACACATTTTTGGTCCAGATACTTGGCTATTCCTATCACTCCCATCCCCACTCCCCAACCTACATGCTTAAAAAATGGTGGTGATGGCTGTAGTTTTCCATTTTTTGTCTTGGATCATTCTTCCTTCTCTCTGTAAACAGGACAGAGAAGTCATTGTCTAGGAGTATAGAGATAAAGGCAGGAACTAGGAATAGAAGTTCCAGCAGTAATGTGGCATTGAGAAAAGTCTTCTGATAGCCCTCATTGACCTTCCTCCTCTTAACTCAGGCTCTATTGTGTAGAGAAGCTTCTCCTACTTATATAGGTCCATGATGCCTCCTAAGTAAACCATAAAGTAGAATATAAACTCCTTGAAGGCAAGGAATGATTTCACTTTGCCAAAGACAGTTCTCTCATGATCAGATAAGGCCAAACAAGTAGGGAAAGGGTTGGGGGAAGAGGTGAGGTAGGAGGGGACACAGTAGAGGAAAATAGGAAGAGGAGGAAACCCACTACCCACAACTAGTGTGGCAAAGTCAAAGTTATGGAACATCACAGTACAGTAAGAAATGATAAGCAGGTTGACTTTTAGAGAAACATGGAAAGACAGGCATGAAATAACAAAGAGTGAAACCACAGAACCAAGAGAACGTTGCATATAGTGACAGCAATGGTTTTGAAAGAGCAAGTGTGGATGATTAAGTCTTTCTGAGCTATTTTTGCGATCTAGGATTTTTTTCAGTTGTGTCTGACTCTTTGAGACCCCACTTGGCTTCGGTTTTTGTTTTGTGTTGACAGAGAAACCAGAATGGTTTGCTATTTCTTTCTTTAGCTCATTTTACAGATGAGGAAATTGAGGCAAAGAAAGTTTAACGCCTTTGCCAGGGTCACAAAGCTGGTGAGGGTCTGAAGCCGGATTTGAACTTCAGTTTTCCTGACTCTAGTCTTGCTCCTCTATCTAACCTGTAAAATCATCAGCAATAACTTAGAAAGACCTCAGAATTTTGATCAACACAACTCTTAATAAAAATGCAATGGAAGGAACACGACAACTTCATTTATCTACTAATAGACAGGAATGAACTTAAAATGCAGAAAGAAATAGGTGTTTTCTGATATGCCCAAGGTGAGAATTTATGTTTCCCAAGTGTATATGTGTGAAGAGGGATCTGTTTATTGCAGTCTCTTAAATATTTTCTCAGAGGGCATTAGGTGTAGTGAGAGGGAGGGATCAAAGTTTTAAAAATATTTGCTACCTGAAACACAAGAATAATTTTGAATAAAAGAAAGCCTTTTTTTAAAAAGGGATCATAGCCTTAGCAATGGAAGAGGTCTCTGAGGTCAATGAATCCAATCTCTCAGTTTCCAGAGGAAGAAATTCAAGGCCAAAGAGGTTAAATGTCTGTTCCACATCCTTAATCTAGGAAGTGTCTGATGCAGGACTGGAACTCCTGTACTCCTCAGCACAGGGTCAGGGCTCTCTGCTGCTTCTCACTAGAGCCTCCTGAAGAAGAAAGGCTTCTGTGCTGGGTTAGGATGAAGGGAAGCAGAGCCAGAACACCTGGTCTGAAGTCTCAGGGCTTGGTTCTCAACACTGATCCAGCAACTTCTTTCTTATCTGACCTGGGAAAATCTTGTCACTGAGCTGGGTTGAGGTTTCCTCATCAGCAGAACAAAGAGGTTTGATTCAGCGATCTTTATCTTCCATTTCCTTATTAAAAGTAAAATTTTATTGCTGTCTCATATCTCTCCATCTTACCCTCCCAAAGGGCCATTCTTATGGCAAAGATTTCTTATTTTTAAAGAAGAAGAAACAACCAGCAGAATCAATGAGTGCCTCAAAAAAAATCTGAAACTCGGTGCACCGTTCCACCCTTGTGCGCTTTGGGCTCTGCAGAAGAGCAGCAGCTGCTTTCTCAAGGGCCTTCTTTGGAGTCAAGCTTGTGGTTTGTCATGTTGCAACATACATTTCGGATCACTTTGTGCTGTGCATCCTTGTCATTTATGCTGTCACACTGACCATGTGCATTGTTTTGGGCTCGACTCATTTGGCTGGGCATCACTTTGTGTAGGCTTTTTTATGCATCTTTACATCTACTATGCGATCAATAGTGCTGGGGATACAAGAGGCAAAAGTCCCTGTCCCAAAGGAGCTTGCAATCTAATAAAGTGCATGTTCTTTTCTGACAGCACAGCAATGTTCCATCGTGTTCACAATGTGTTTACAACTCCCTCTTCTTCTATGTGCTGTGGTTATACCAGAAGCCCAGGAGCTCCCTTCCAATGTCTGACCTTAGGTAGGGTACAGGAACTTCTTGAGGCCAGAGCCAGGCAATATGTAGTAAGAGCTGATATCTCTGTAGTCCCATAAAGTTTGCAAAACCAATTGTATACATTATCTCGTTTGAGCTCCATAAATACCCCAGAGTTAGGCAATACCAATATTACCCCATTTTACAGGCCAGAAGTCTGAGGCACAGAGACCTAGGCACACATCTAATGAGTGGCGGTGGCAGGATTCAAACCCAGTTGGTCTTGACCCTAAGCCCTGGGCTCTTCCTCAACCTAGGCTACCTCCATAGGACAGTCACTACTATCAGAGGCTCTAGAAATCCCAGTGGGATTCTCTGAACTACCGAACACAGTATTTTTAAAATTCTCCAAATTCCTCAGATGCCCATTCCTCAGCACTATTGGCCTAGCCCAACGCACTACATAACTTCACTCTGTGAGTCTGTGTATCTCTGTGTACAGTGCCAGGGCTGAACTGGCAGGAGCTGAGTCTCCCTTCCTGGAAGGGGCCGGGATGGGGAAGGACTGAAGGCATCCATTCTCGGGGCCAAGCTCTAGGACCTGAGCTCTGTCTCAGGTTCTTTAATCCTCCATGGTGGCTTAGAATCCAAATGCTGGCCTTGGCCCTGAGGCCAGCCTGGATGGGAGGGCTCTGTGAGGAGAGGAGCTTCCTTCTGAAGGTTACCAAGATCAGTAGAAGGTCAGACACAATTGGCTCTTTTTCCTTTCTTTTCCTTTTTTATTTACATATAAGTCCTGTTGTGAAAAAGATAACACAGCCCCCCCCCCCCAAAAAAAAAAAAAACAGGAAAAATTTGAAAAAACTCAGTATGCTTGGATGTGCCTTCAGCCCACATCAGTTATTTCTCTGGAGTGGAATAGCGTTTTTCACCGCAGGTCCTTCAGAATTTCCTTGGGTCTTTGTGCTACAGAGACTAGATAAGTCTTTAGTAGTTGGTTATTATGTAATATGGCTGTTACTGTGTACATGTTCTCCTGGTTCTGCTCACTTCGTTTTGCACGAGTTCATATGAGCTCTTTGAGGCTTTCCTAAAAACCTGCTGCGATACCACCAGTAGGACTGTATCCCAAAGAGATCGTAAGAAATGGAAAAGGACCGACATGTACGTAAATATTTATAGTAGCTCTTTTTTGTGGTGGCAAAGAATGGGAAATCTAGCAGACACCCCTCAGTTGGGGAATGGCCGAACAAGTTGTGATATACGAATGTAATGAAAAACTATTGTGCTGTAAGAAATGATAAACAGGCAGACTTCAGAGAAACCTGGGTGTGCAGTTTCATACACTTTGGGCCTAATTCCAAATTGCTCTCCAGAGTGACAATTGGCTCTCTGCCCAAACTTCTCAAATGCTCACAGAATCTCAGATTTCACAGAGATATCAGTAGCCACCTCGTTTCCAGTGACCATACCTGATGAAGCTTTGTAGCTCTAAGCTATCACCTTTATACACAGAAGGTCAAATATACTCAGAGCACACCGTGATTTTGCACCTAATCCAACGGTATGATTGAATCCTATCCAAATTCCTGATTCTCTTGACTCCCATCCATTTCCTAGGACCCCAGCTTTCCTGGGCCCAAAAATAAGACTTCTTCTCACACCAAGAAGAGCACAGTCAGAGAGGCATAGATGGGGGAAAGTGGGGCATTCAGACTTGCTCATGTTACCATGAAAAGGTCACCTCCCACCACTGTCTGCTTTGTCTATAATCACTGTCATCACTGGGACCCATAGGACTGAGCACAACTTGGGGCAATGCCACGTCCTGCCTGGCTAGAATTTCCCAATTGCCAGTTAAGTTTTTGGTTCTTAACTTAAATCAATTCCATAAGCATTCACAAAGACTTTACTCTGTGCTGTGCCAGGCATTGGCACAGACTGGACTGGTAATACAGAAAGCAAATGAAACATCTGGGGCTTGGTACATTTTTAATTCAATTGGATTGGCCTCGTTAAGGAAGCTGGCCTTCTACCTTCCCTCGACTGCATTCAGCATCTAGCTATCTCTCTTTCCTGTCACATCCAATCACTGTATTCAGACTTCCAGAAATACTAGACACTTCAGCCACATCTTTTCACCTTAGTTACCATTAAGCTTATGATTTAATGCTCACATCAAATCTCTAAAAGATTAAGAAAGTTTGGGAGCCCAGTTTTTTTTTGTTACTCCAAAAGATCATGAAATGCTTCAATCATTCAAGTCATTCCATGACTCCCTTAGCTCTGCACATGTGGCAGCTCCCAGCCATCCCCCACTTTATTCAGAGCTACACTTATCCATCTCCTTCCACAAAATCTCACTGTAGAACCTATGCAATGCATTGAAGACCACCTACAGGTCTAGTAACATTCTCTGGGTGCCAGGATAGCCCTTAGGCTTTCCATTGGTGACCATTTGGTCTGACTACAGAAACAAATCACTCAACAGGATTTTACAATCACAGAGCCCAAGAGCTGGACAGGGCCTCAGACACCATCTAGTAGAGTTTGGCATTGACTAATATTGTCCCCTTACACCATTGTCAACACATGGTCATACAGTCTGTTTTGAAGACTTCCAAAGAAGAGGAACTCACCATCTCCTGAGGGAGCCTTGGCCACTTTTGTGGTGTTGTGTCATTATCACCCCAATTCTGACACCCATTGCTCTTTGTTTTAGCATATACCTCAAAAAAGATGAATATGTGAATGGATGAGTAAATGAAAAAGTACTTTTTGAATGCTAAGTACCAAGCACTCTTGTAAGTGGTGGAGATGAGAACAGAAAAAGCAAGATCATCCTCATTCCTAAGGAGCTCACACTTATTCGGAGAGTATGTTCAGCTGGAGAGCAGATGCAATGAAGAGACCAGAAGTCTTAAGGGTCAGCAGGGTAGACGACAAGTATGACATCTTATGTCAGATGACATTGCCAATGAACTCAAAGATACAGAACCAGGGAAGAGTCAGGCCTGAAGGTAACCTCACAAGGCTTCAGTTTCCCCTTCTGTACTGTGGGGGATTATGCCTGAGGGCCCCTGAGGTTCCTCTCAGCTTCACATCTTTGATTCTTTGATATTATGGTCTCAGGAGGCAGTAGCAGGGCAGGTGATAAGGCCTGCTGGTCCTCCATCTCAGTGAAAGTAGAGTTGCCTTATGAGTAACAAAGCAGCCTCAGGGATCTGAAAGTTGCATGTTGTAGTCATCGTACTTAAAAGGAAAATCAGGTTTTACATGATGGAGATGGGTGGGTTTGTGTAAAAAAGGAAGAGAAGAATACAGAGAAGCACTTAAAAATGGAAGTGAACTGATGCAAAGAGAAGTAAGCAACCCTAGCCCAACAATTTGCATGACTTACATTGTGTTTGTCCTTCATTTTTGAAGGGGACCATGGCATCAGGGAAGTGATGTCGACTTTGATTTGAGTGAAGGAGGGCTGGGCAAGGTGACCAGCCTCACTTTCTCCTCCAGAGCCATCTGGATTCAGTGACCTGCAACAGGATGACTGGAGATGACCCATGATGCAATGGGACACCCTGGCCCCTTTAGGCTAGGGCATTTTCAGGTACTCACTTATAGTGAGGTGACACCCATTCACTGAAAAGGCCTCTTTAAGAAGTGAGTCAAAGGATGGACTCTTTAATTAGAAAAACAAAAAAAAGAATCCAGCAGGGAGGGGAAGACCCTCAGGCTGGCTGTTCCAAAGAGAAACTGTTGCCATGAACAAAGTCAAAAGAAAGCATTGGAACAAAAGTAATGACAGAGCTCGGGCTGGAGGAGAAGTGACTGAGTGCGCCTCTCTCCTCGTTTCCGGGGCAGTGACTGCGGGTCTCGGCGCCCAGTCTAGTCGGCGTGCTGGTTAGTTTTGGTGAACTGCTCTCCTCCTCGCCTTGCTCTTCTCTACCACAGTATACGGCCTGGCAGTCAGAGATGGGATAGTTTTGGAAATGAAAGTGAGGTAAAAACCAAGGAGAGTAATAATTTTTGGCAGACTGGACATCAAAGGGTCCAAGCTGTTACCAAAGCACTTAGTTCAGCCCTTCAGCGGTCACAATTGAGCCCCATACCATGAAGAGTCCCACTTCTGACACCAGAAATGTCCATCAGGAGAAGACCACCTGTCAAAACGCAAGACAGACCAAATTGAGTTGAAAGCAGAAACATTTTATTAGGAGGAAAATCAGACATTAGTGCTGAAGCACCCCAGTAAAAAGCAGAAAGGAGTCCACAGCCTAGGAGATCTATTTATTCTTGAAAACCACAAAGGATGGGGTTCAGGAACAAATTAGGGTAAAAACTGGATAATCTTTCCCAGGAACAGGTGAGTTACAGAAACTGGATGTTTTGTAGGAACAGTTGACTGCAAAGTTTTGATCAATTTAGGTTTTGATCAATTTTTTTTTGATCAATTTAGGGTGCACAGCTTAGCAAGGTCAGCCATCAAACACCAGCAAAGGCTTCTGGGAGGGAGAAAGAATTTGGCTCACGGCAGGCTCCAGATTGGCTCCTCTTGGTAAATAGGCTTACTCTGTGTCCAGTGCACCTGCCTGGGAAGGTAACTCGTATGAAACAGACATAATAATCTTGGGGCTACTATCACAGCAGTGGATGAGCTTGCAAAGAGCTACATTGCACTACATAGCCGAAGGGGAAGATTGTATTTCTTCTCATTGTTTATTGTTCTCTTTTAAAAGTAATCATACTTAAGAATGAAGACTTTACTTCATGTATTACATATGTCCCTTACCTGTCCAACCAGGCCACCTTGTTCCATCCTCTCAGCAGCCAGAGTGTACTCTTAATCCAGAAAAGGTAGCTCTCACTTCAGAAAAAACAAAAATAATGAAGCTGTGTCTGGACATTGGAGTCCCTCTGAAGTATAGTTGAGGGCCCACAAGAGGGTATTAGACTGTGCTCTCAGCTTCTGGCATCTCAGGGATAAGCAAGGCTGGTCTCTCCTGTATATCTTGACTGGGATTTCCTTTTAGAGACTGTGCCCTCTTCATCCTGATCAAGCAAAAACACAAAAACAAAGCAACTGCTCTCAGACATCAAAAGCAAAGCTCATTCAAGCTGGAGGAAATGGTTCTAGAACATAATGGAAAAGAAATTTTCTTCAACACAGAAATGTGGGCTGAGGATGATGAATCTTAAAATACATCTGAGTAAGTCAATACAATCATTTTATCTATCCGTTATTAAGCTTCTACTAAGCACTGTGAACACCAAAATAAAAATTGCTATATATCCTGCCTTCAAGGAGATGACATTCTATCTAGGGTAGCACTGGAGGATGTGGGAAGAAGATGTATGCAGAGAAAGTTGAGTTCATATCTGTGCAAGGTCCTGTCCTTTTAGGGCATACAAAGGAGTTTTTGTTAGATATCTGCTTCAGTGGTTCACGTGTTTGAAGGTGAGTTCTGAGGAAGAGATCCAGAGTTCTGAGACAGTAGTGTTTATACTGTGTACTAGAATGATAGACGCTAGAAGGTTCTATAATGAGGGACATATGTAAATTTAACTGGTCATAAACAGAAGATGAGGATATAATTATTAATCTTTAGTTAAAAGAAGGTCATTTCCAGATAGCTCCTAGTGTTTGAACCCAGAAAGGGAAGAGAAAGAGAGGGAGAAAGGACAGATTTCAGAAATGAATCCTCTAAGTTTGAGGCTGGAAGTGATGGTTAGTAGAGCTGCTTTTGAGCAGTATGTACAAATGAGCAGAGAAACAGCTTCGCAGCAGAGAATCAGAGAAATAACAAAGCAGATCAACCAGGTTAGCTGAGATATTGGAGCTAGTGAAGGGTCAGTCAAGCATAACCTGGACCAACTGAGCATAGCAGAGGAAGTATCTGCTGCACACAGAGGCTATATCCAAATCTCAGGACAAGGAAAAAATATGAAGGTTTATTATACCTGGGTTACATCCAGGATGTGGGATTTCTTCTCAAATATGCCTCCTTGGCAGCTGTCTCTAAGTGTATCCCCTTCTCCTTCACAGAAAATGAGTGCATGGTTAGGAGAATGTGACCCAAGTTCATGTGTGGATGATGATTTTTAACAATTCCTGCATTTGTTTCATTATAATTTCATATATGTGTATTGACAATTTCCTATATAATTATATGTATAATTATTATTCTTGTATTTGTTTTAATATGTGAGTAATTATAATGTTCTCATTATGTCTTTTATTACATTGTGAAGTGAATTAATAAATATCTGGTCTACAAATGTCACCAGTGTATTTAGCTGGTTATGTAAATTGAAGGGAATCTCAGGGGCTGAAGTTCTGAATATGGGCAGTGTATTCTTCCACCATGAGCTTAACATTAGGCCCTGAAAATATTGTGAGTGCAAATAATAGGAGTAACCCTTCTCAGGGAAGTTGGCAAAGAGAGAACATATCAGAGTGAGCACCCCCACACACTCCATCCTCCTGCTAAGGAAGTAAATAGATGTCCACATCACCTATGAAGATGAAAATCCCACTGGATGTCCCATCCCCTGATGAGTTCAGTTCTGAAGCATTGTGCTCATTTTTTTTTATAAAAACAATTGGGTTTATTGAATGTAAAGTATGTTCAGTAATAGAACAAGATTCACATACTCATATGGATAATTCCGTGATTCAACAATGTCAGTCCAAAAAGTTGCAAACAAACTTTGATGAATAGGTAAGCATTGGACTTAACATGAGTTCTCTTGGACTTGAAGAAGGTAAGGAAGAAGAGACAACGAGATTGCTGTTGAGTTCAATATCGCATTGGAAACATATGATGCAAAAAGGTCTTCCTCCCTCCCCCACTTCAGAGTATGGACAGATATTCTCTGACTCTTTCCTGTTTGCCATGAGTGACCTATATTGTTTACTTTCAACTACACTATCATCATGTTGCATGTTGGGTACCATTTGCCCTCACCCCACTGTCAGCTTCTTTTTGTATATCTTCTTCCTTAATTAAATTGTAAACTTCTTGACGGCAGGGACTTTTCCTTTTTTGTATCTACAGCATTTAAAATGGTGCCAGGCTTAATAAATTTTATTATATTGTAAGTAATATTATAACCTTTCACCCAAAATATGACTTATATTTGCCTTCTAGTCAGTCAACAATCACTGATAAAGTGCTTATTATGTGCCATCAACTCATAGATTACACCACTTAATTGTCCTGCACGTGAAGTGAAAATTTAATTGTCCTTTCACATTGGCTATATGCTCCAAATACAGGGGAGCATGTGTGTGTGTCTGTCTGTGTTTGTGTCTGTGTGTGTCCCTGTGTGTGTATTAGATAGTAAATTTCTAAAGGGTAGGAACCAGGTTGACATAATTCTATTCATTTGGCACCTAGAACAAAAACACAAAACATTAGGAACATTAGGTGCTCTATCATAACCTTTAGTCACGTGCTGTCAACTACCTGTTGAATAACTCCTTTGGGATGTCCTGTGGATATCTCAAATTAAATAGGTCCAACACAGAACTCTTTATCTTCCTTCCTAAACTGATACCCCTCCAAACTTCCCTATTTCTGTTAAGGTGCCTTCCCTCTCACCCAGGATTGTAATAGGAGATTCCTTTAATGGCATTTTCTTCTTCATCAGCCCTCATTTCCAATCTGTTGTCAAGTTGTGTTAATCCTATATCATCATCATTTCTCATTTGAGATATTGTAATATCTTCCTAAATGATCTCCCTGCTTCTTTTCCTTCTCCAATCTATCTACCACACCACTGCCAAAATAATATTCCTAAGGCAGAGGTCTAACCATTTGACTCCTCTACTCAAAATTTCAGCAATTTTATTGTCTACAGAGTAAAACACAAAGTTAGCCTGATATTTAAGGATGTCCACAATCTGGCTTCCACCTGCCTTTCCAGATTTATGTCATACTACTCCCTATGTTCCAGACAAAGCCCATGTTTCAGACAAAGAGGGCTATTTATATAACTCTTCCCCACATGGACTGCTCCATCTCCCCACCTCCATGGATTCACACCCTCTATCTCCTATGATTGGAATGCACATCCTTGTCATCTCCACTCAGAGAAGTCCTTATTTTCCTTCAAGTCTCTGGTCAGATGCAACCTCAGTTCTCCCATTTTTCTCACTCTAATCTTTTTTTGATTTAAGTTTTACTAATGTATTTTGTTTTTATATTATGAACATGTATGAATTATCTCTACTCTGTGAGAGGTCTCTTGTAACAAAGTAAAACACTTAAGTGAAACTCATGTTGCAGTGACTTCATCTCAAAGTGCATGCAATATTCCACATCTGTAGCACCCCCTATTCTATAATTAACAGAAATCTATTTCCTCTCCCTCCTACTCCACACCCCATTGAAAAAAGAAAAGAAAAACAAATTTTGTATGACAAATATGCCTAGTCAAGTGAAATAAATTCCCTGAATGGCTGTATTCAAAAACATAGATAGATAATGTAATTCTGTAACCTAAATCCATCATCTCCCTGTAATGGATAATATATTTCAGCTTTGGTTCTCTAGAATCATGAATGGTCATTGTTTTGATCATAGTTCTTACAACATTCCAGGTTTTTGGTTTTGTTTCAGTATTGTTATTGTATAAATCATTCTATTGGTTCTGCTCATTTCATTATTCATCAATATATAAAAGTCTTCAAAATTGTTTATTTTTATAATATTAACATTATAGTATAAATTGTTGGTTTTTTTATTTTGCTTTCATCATTCTACAAATTGGCTTCTCACCTTACCTACTCAACTGAAACTGCTCTCTCCAAAGTCCATTTAAATGTCCTTTTCTTAATCGTCATCTTTCTTGATTTCTCTTCAGGCTTTGAAACTTGTCAGTTCTCTATTCCTGGATAATCCCTCCTGTGTGGGTCATCATCACGCTGATTTCTCTTGATACTCTTCCTCCCTCTAAAATGAGGGCAAGAGTGCACAGACTAGGTGACCTTGAGGCCTCAGCAGGTCACTTGACCTCTCTCAGCCTTACTTTCCTCATCTATAAAAATGGAGTTGCTCTACCTGAAATTTGGCATTTTCTTCCATTATGAATGCAGCCAATAAACCATTCTTCTGAGAAGGCGTCCATCGGATTCAGCAGATGCCAAAGAAGTCTCTCCTCGGGGTTTTAGGGGTAGTCCTAAGGGAATTTGAAGGTCTCTTCTCCAGTGCTACCAGCTCCAAGCATTCTGGTATGTTCTCTCCAGTGTTAATCAGCAGGGATTAGTGCCCTAGTCAGTTATAAGAGAGGGAAGCACCGACATCTGGGTTTTCAAAGCCGGGGGGCTCAGCGGCTTCCTAGAGTCTCATCTGGCCAAATCACACAACTCTTCCCAAAGTGAGCCCCCGTGCTCATTTCTTGAGATCACGTTTTGGGAAGGACATTGATACTCATCCAGAGTAGAGTGACTGAATGGAAACTGAGCTACAGATCTCGAGCCTAAAAGAACCTCAGAAGCATCTGGCCCCGGCCTGTCTTTATAAAGATGAGAACAGTGAGGCCCAGGGAGGTAAAGTGATCTGCCCAAGGTCCCTCAGACATTTAAGTGTCACAGGCCAGATGTGAACTCAGGTTGCCCTGATTCCAGGCCCAGGGTTCTGTCCACTCCATCACTTAACCCCAATTGCCCCTCAAAAAAAAAATAAAGTAAGGAATTCAAGATCACTGTCATGGTGATCTGGAACACAGGAGATGATAACAAGAATGCGGACAGGACCCCATGACCACTGATTGAAGATACTAATTTCAAAGTGGGAGATCTTGGTAAGTAATGTTGGCATGGTCTTGAAGTGGAAGTAGAGAACAAGGAGTATTTTCACTCTTCTTCTTGGCCCTCTATATTGGGGGAAAGGAGAAGAAGAACAGCCAGCCTTGAAAAGAGTTTCTCATTGCTCTAGCATAAGCAGACTGGTTTTCTCATCTGTGTGGAGGGCAGACCAGTCCTGCTTCCTCCATGAAGTCTTCAGGGGTCTGCAAGTCTCTGTCAGTTTTCCCACCTATCTTTTCCCATCAATCTTTGTTTGAACCTCTTGTTTTTCAACGTGGTTGTTTTCATACTTGTACTTTGTGCAGTGACATAATAACCTAAAGAACAAGATATGCTTGGTGCCTTCTTTGAACCCCCACCATTAAGGCTCTACCTTGCACATTTGTCATTCAGCCATTTCAGTCACATCCAACTCTCCTGGCCCCATTGGGGGTTTTCTTTGTAAAGATACTGGAGGGGTTTGCCATTTCCTTCACTAGCTCATTTTACAAATGAGGAACTGAGACAGAGTTAAGTGACTTGCCCAGGATCACACAGCTAGTAAGTATTTGAGGCCAAAACTGAACTCAGAAAGATGAGTTTTCATAACTTTGGCTCCAGTATCTACTTCACCATCCAATTGTTCTACATCACACATGGTAGGTTCTTGATGGTATTTCTTAAAGTAAATTAAAATGAAGAGAACCTTAATGAGGTCATTAAAGCAAACCATACATGGCGAATCTATTAAAAATTTCACCCGGTGTCTCCAAGTGCTTTGATCTCCGGTGACTGTCATGTTAGCACAAAACAACGTATTATATTGTTTTTCTTATTTTAACAGTGGATAAGAAGAAAAGATTGGGGGGCTGGGCTATGGACCTTGGGTTTGTCATGGTAACTCTGAAACTACCTGAAATATTTCCCTCACCACTGTTACATATTCTGAGCCCAGGGGAAAAACACCTCAAAACACCCTGGATCTCATTTAAAGTTACACTATCACTTGTAGGAGTCAAGAACTAACCTGTTTTCTGTCTCTTGGATGGTCTCCAGCAGTGGGAGGCCATGAGTCTCAATGAGGAAGAAGGCAACAATGGCAGAAAGGATGGACACTCCTCCAAACAACAGAGGTGGCAGAATGGGGACGTGGTTGCCAGTGATTAAGGAAAGGGGAATCAGCAGTGCACCAAAGCATGCACCAAAAATCCCAACACTCATTCCCCTCTGCCTGCAAGTGAACAAAATTGGAAAGAAAAAGTTGAGGCCAGGGACTGCTCTGTTTTTCTGCTGCCTCCCTCACACCTACCTCAATGCCTTTCCTGTAATAGAGTGGAAGCTGAATGGCTAGATCTCAGTAATTACCTTATTAAGTGTGCTTGTGCAGCTCAGAGGTAAGGGGGAGCAGGTCACTCAGCCCAAAGCCGCAAGCTGCTTGTTCATGCTTTGACATTAATAAATTCTGTGCCATCAGCAAATATGATGGAATGCGTCTTGTTCTATCAAAATCCAGAGGACCTTTGAGGCACCCCACTGCCTCTTGTCCTGTAACCTTCTGAGGTGTTTTACCCAAGTAATCTCTGGGCTTAATTTTATCTCTTGGGCCTTTTCCAGCTGGCCAATTCAGTTTTTTAAGGCATTCTTCTCCTCACTGGCTTTTTGGGCCTCTTTTGCCATTTGAGTTAGTCTGTTTTTTAAGGTGTTATTTTCTTCAGTATTTTTTGGGTCTCCTTTAGCAGGCTGTTGACTTGCTTTTCGTGATTTTCTTCCACCATTCTCATTTCTCTTCACAATTTTTCCTCCACTTCTCTTATTTGATTTTCAAAATCCTTCCTGAGCTCCTGCATGGCCTGTAACCAGTTCATATTTTTCTTGGAAGGAGTTTAGACTTTGTTGTCTTCTTCTGGATCCATGTTTTGATCCTTTTTGTCCCTCAAATAGGATTCTATGGTCTGATTGCACTTCCTCTGCTTGCTCATCTTGCCAGCCAATTACTTGACTTTTGAGCTTTTTCCCATGGTAGAATTCTGCTTCCAGAGTGGAGAGATCTGTGTCCCAAATTGCTGGGGTTTTCACAGTTCCCAGAGCTATGAGGAGGGTGCCTTCTCTACAGCCACCACAAGCGCTGGCACACTGGTGATTCTAACCCCAGGAGCACCACTCAAGACTGTGACCCAGATCCAAGCAGGTCAAAGCAAGAGTGATTACTCTCTGAATGGTCACTTGCTCCCCTATGATCTGCAGGCCAAGAGCTCTGGAGGCAGTCATGCAACGGCAGCTGCAACTGCAGCGTCACCACCAACTCTCTCCCTGGGTGCAGGGGCCGGATTGCCCTATTCCATCACCCAGTTCCAACAGAGTTCCCCACTGACCTTTTACTTCCTCTTTGGTGTTTATGGGTTGAGAAGTCTTGGAAACTGCCACAGCTGGGGTGATTCACTCTCCTAAAGTCTGCTCCAGCCAGTCTGTGCAGTTGGTCAGGGCTGCCCCAGGTCTGGGACCATGGGGCTCACGCAGGACTGTGCTTGGCTCCCAGCACAGTGCAATAAACTCTTCCTGTTGGCCTGCCAGGCTGCCTTCAGCAGGAAATTTGTTTCTCTCTGTCACTTTGTGGGTTCTGTTCCTCTAGAATTTGTTTAGAATCATATTTCGCAGGTATTGGAGGTGGTTGGAGCGAGAGGTCAGACAAGTTCCTGCTTTTACTCTTCCATCTTGGCTCCACCCTCAAGAATAATTTCCTTGCCTCTTATTTCATCTTTGTTGCCCCAGAGCTCAACACAATCACATCCCCTACTCATTTTCAATAGTTTATAAATTGTGTAGCATATTCAGTGAAAACTTTCTCACCTTGAGGCACAAATGTGCCAGTGATGATCATGCATCCAGAGAAAACTGCACAGAACATTAAGGTGAAGCGGTTTCCCAGATAAGACATGCTAATGCCTGCTAGCAGCCTTGCAGGGAAATCTATGAGTGCAATTAGCACTTGGACCAAGTAAGTGTTGAACCCATATCTCTGCAAGTCCAAACTCATTCCATAAAAGGGGAATCCACAAGCAAACCTGCAAGTACAACCATTCATTGTTACAGAGTATAGATGCTTCATTTTTTTTCATTTCTCTTCAATGAAATGAGTCTTTTGCCTTAAAAAGGAACTATTTTCATTCTGGGACTAATTCAGATAATTACCCCAGAATCCCAGGCAAATTCTGCATCACATTTCCCACATTTATGAGCTCTAATCTTTCACATCCTCCTAGATTAGGAACAATAAAATTCTCAAGACTTATGCTGCAGAGTGAGTATATCTGATTCTTGGTGAATTATTTTGATACTCTGGATGCTCTCAGTTGATTAAAAATGAAGTTTACTCACCAGACGAAAATGATACACAAAGTCATCTTGCACATTTCTGGGGTCTGGAAAACGTCTCTGAGATGAGACTTTGGCTTCATAGTCATGAGGTCCTCCTGAATGTGAGACATTACCCCCTGTTTAGGAGAAAGGGAAGAGGAAGGAGAAGTCAGCTTAAATACTTGAGTTCAAGGGTCTTGAGGTGAAATAAATGAAGGGACCATCTTCCCAACAGGGCTATGACCATGGTAGGGAACCATACTAACAGTCAGAATGCCAAGCCCTGCATATGATCATGAGGCAAAGTGAAGCTATATCTGTCAGCCTAACCTATCATCTGACCATGTCATTGCCTCTGCTTCTATATGCAATGGATCATAGGGACATGAATCCCAAGCTGGAAGAGAAAACTGAGGCCATATATCCTAATCCTCTTGTCGTACACAGGTAAAAACTGAGGTTCCTAGAGATCAAGTTACTTGCCTAATATCACAGAGGTGGTGAGTAACAGAGGTGAAGTTTGAGGCCAAGTGTCCAGACTCCAGACCCTAGTTGCCTAGGTACACAGAGACAGAGACATAAAAAGAAAGAGACACCTTCCATTTAATGAACATTTTTGTCTTTTGCAGAGCTATCACTGAGGACATCGGCCCTTATGTTATATGGAGTCTCTTCCAACAAAATCCACCTGGAAAATTCTCCCCAAAATTTAGTCCATTTACCTCTTGGTATCTCGAGCTACTTCCACATTCATCTCGAATTCCAACCTCCTAGAGGAAGCCTTTCCTAACAGCTCCAGCGATGAAGTGCTGTGCTTGGAGTCAGAAGAAAGTATGTTCAAATATACCTTGAGAATTTTTAGCTGTATGACTATGGGCAATTCACTTTAGCTGTTTGCCTCAATTTCCAAATTTGCAAAATGACATAAAGAAGGAAATAGCAAACCCACCCCATTATTTTTGTCAGGAAAACCCCACAATGGGTCATAAAGAGGCAGACATGACTGAAAAACAATGAAATAAGTGCCAATATTTTGCACTTTTTTTGCCTATACTTTTTTGTTCACTTGTTCATTCTGACCAGGACTCTGCAGAGATTATTTACTTTAAACTTTATATTCCCAGTGCCCAGAATAGTGCAGGACACACAATAGGCACTTAAGAAATGCTTGTTGACATGAGAGTAAGGACTCCTCCTATTTGAAAAAAGAAAAGCTGCCAGGGGATCAGAAAAATAGTTTCACACAAATTAAGATCAAGCAAGCATATTACATCATATACTGCAACATGTTCCAAAGAGATGTATGGCCCCAAAATTCGAGGTCTTGCCATGTTGGAAAATTGAGAATGGAAGGAGGCAATTTGTATGATGAAGACTAGGGGACCAGTCACAGCAGCAGCTGTCTCCAGAGCCCAAGGTTAACTCCCTCTTCCCCAAAAGGACCCTCTCCCCTCACTCTACTGCACCCACCTCATCCTTGGACTCTCAACAAGGTACCAAGCAAAGAAACTACACGAAACTCAAAAGGAACTTCTTGAGCTCCTTAAAAATGGGAGAAAATGACTTCTAGCCATGAAAGACTTTGAGTTTCTCCACTCCCACATGTGAGCTCTAAGCTCAAGTCCTTTCTCTCCTGGATTCAATAGGTGCTTGATCCATAGATTGCATTAAACATACTGAAAGTAGCAGGATGCCTTGAGAGGTATATTTGGTATCTAATGCTCTCATATTGTTTTTCAATTGTTTCAGTCCTGTCTGATTTTTCATAATCCCATTTAGGGTGTTCTTGGCAAAGATACAGCAGTGGTATACTATTCTATTCTCTAGCTAATTTTATAAAGAAGGAAACTGAGGCAAACAGAGTTCAGTGACTTACTCAAGGTTCAAGGGCAAGTAAGTGCCTGAGGCCAGATTTGCACTTGGGCAGTCCTGACTCCAACCCTCGTGTTTTATCTACAGCTCTACCTAGATGCTCATAATGCTTCTTATTATATCACCATAGTATATATATATGTATGTCTGTGTATGTGTGTGTGTCTGTGTATGTGTGTGTGTGGGGGGGTGTTTGTATGTGTGTGTGTTTATAACAGCTTATAAAGGCTGGCAAAAAAATGACTCTTGACTGTAAATCTTTGAGGAAAGCACAGAACTAGGAGCTCAAGTCAATATAAATAAAATATTTCTCTCAAGAAAGAGAAAATCAGTCACTAAACATTTACAAACACCTAAGCACTTGTAATGGTAATGTAATTTGAATTTGAAGATCCTTTTGTATTGGCAAAGGTAACAGGTACATAGCACTTAGTAATTAATCAAGCCTCTATTAAAGAAGCAGAAAGTATGAATCCCTGTTGCTGATGTAACAGAAAGGGGTTGGCTAAAACAGGAAGAAGTTAATGCTGTGTGTTTATAAGGAGAAGCTCCTGATGGGTCAGTCAGATCTTCTTGGAGCAAGCTCTGTGGAGGCAGAAGTTGCTGTCACCAGGGAGGCTGAAGAGGAGCCAAGGAGGCTGAAGAGGAAAAAACGTCCCCCCACCCATCCCCTCCTAGTGAGAATGATTTTGATTTTGAAAACTTGGATGGAGTGATTTTGATACTGGGAACCAGCTGAAACTTCTTCTGAGTCCAAGGGCCAGCTGGAGTTGTTGAGGATTTCCAAGAGCCAGTCAGAGCTGAGGGCCAGCTGGAGCTGCTGAGGCTGTTGAGGATTTCTGAGGGCCAGCCAGAGTTGCTGAGGCTACTAAGGATTTCTGAGGGACAACCAGAGCTGCTGAAGACTGAGGAAGCATGACTGTGATGCCGGTACTTTTCATGAACCTGTTTGTGGCTTTGTTAAGCCTTGTCTTCCCAGGAACAAAGACTGTGAAGGATTTGAGACAGACCGGACACTGTGAACTCCAATGCGGAGCAGGAACTGCACAGAGAGCTGGACAAGGACCTGGGAGCTGTCTGCCTTTGAACCCAGGTGACAGTTTGGTGAATCCAGGTGGGATCTGGGACCATGGAAGGGGATCCATGGAATCTGAGAAACCACCCTGAGTCAAGCTGAAAGAAGACTTTACTTGGATACTGTGTACTGACTAATAAATTGTAAATTTACTAGTGACCTAGGGGTGGAAGGTCTGTGTATTTACCGATGATTGAGTAATGAATGATGAAGGATGATTGAATGATTGAGTTGATTGAATGATTGATTGACTAAGTGATTGTACCTAGTGATTGATGACTGAATAAGTGACTGATTCAGTTAACTTGATGTGCCCCAGGAGTGGAAAACTTTGACTATCCTACTTTGTGTTCCTTGAGGAGGCAAATCTCCTTAAGGATGATTGAATGCTTGAGTTACTAAATGATTGTTCTTTGTTGAAAACTTTGTGACCACTGTGGTAAAAAATATGTGGCCATTTTCTGTGATAAGTTGTTGTTAATGCTATATTTTGATTTTCAGTGATAAATTGTAACATTGTGAATGCTGTACTTCAATTTACTGTGAATGTTTCACTTTGATTTGTGATGGAATACAGTGTTCACTAAACTTTGTAATCAGAACCTTAAAAGCTGTTCACAGCAGCATTCTTCTGAAAAGTTGCTCATGCTTGGCTTTACAGCACTAAGCAGTGAGCTTGAAGAGAAAGGTTACAAGGAGTTCCTACCTTCCAGGAACTCACAGTCTAATGGGGCAGACAAGAGGCAGATGACCAAGTCCAAACAAGCTTTATACAGGATACATTGGGGATAATAGCCAGAGAGAAGACCTTGGAATGAAGAGGAATCCTGAAAGCATTCTTATAGAAGGAATCTGAGCTAGGAGTTGAAGAAGCCACTGAGGCCACAAGGTAGAGGTTAAGGAGCAAGAACATACCAGGCCTTAGAGGATGGGCACTGAAAATGATTTTCATCAGGAATGGAGGGCCTTGTGTGGGTCACGGTGGGGTGGTAAGTTGAGTAAGAAGACTAGAAAAATCCTGGTGAGGAGACAGGTTAGGAAGCACTTTAAATGTCATCAGAGGATTCTCTATTGGATCCTGGGGATGTTAGGAAGATGGAGACAATAGAGTTTATTGAGTAGGGGGTGACAAGGATAAATCTGAACTCTTGGCAGATCAGTTTGACAGCTGAGTGGGGGATGGCTGAAAGTGGGGAGAGACTCAGGCAGGCAGAGCAACCAACAGACCATAGCAAAGGTGTTGGCATAAAGTGATTAAGAGCCTGTACCAGGCTGCTGGCAGTGCCAGAGGAGACAGGGAACCTACATAAGAGACAGAGTGATGGTTAAATTGATAGGCAATGGGAATGGGCAATGAACCAGTGGGTGGTGTTGAAAAAGAGCTGGGCCAGGATCCAGGAAGGCTCACCTTCCTGAGTTCAAATCTGCCTCAGATACTTACTAGTTGTGTAACCTTGGACCAGGGGGTAAACTCTTTTTTGCTGAATTTTCTCATCTATAAAATGAGCCAAATAAGAAAATGTTGAACCACACTGGTGTCTTTGTCAATAAATCCCGAAATGAGGTCACCAAGAGTCAGATGTGACTGAAACCTGGCTGACTGGCAATGGTATTTTGAGGAATAGAGAGATGGAGGCATGGTGGTTAGGCAGGATGGGAGGAGCCAGTAGGGGTCAGTTTGAAGATAAATGGGAGACCAGAGATGCCAGAGGGGGTAAAGTGTTGTTGAAGTCAGGATGGTGGGATCACTTATGCACATGGAGGAATCAGGCTTCGTAAGAGGAAGCGCCACCTCTTGCTGTGAGACAGCCCAAACACAATCCCTTAGAGGTATTCTAAAGGCCTTAAGGGGATGAAGCCAAGCTAGCTCTGGGAACTCAATTCATCAGGGGAGTGGGAAGTGGGATGAAGATTCTACAGACTTAATATGGGCTGCAAAGGTTTGTTTCATTGAAGAGAATTTTGAGAGAGACATTAGCCTTTCTAGACATACTGACGCATTTGCTTTCTCAGAACATCAGCTTTATCCACCAGGAGCTTCTACCTTGGATGCTAAAGTTCAGAGCTCAGCTCTAAGAAGGAGCTTGTCCCACATGCCCAAAACATTTTTTCTGCTCTTGCCAACTGTTTCCATACTAACTTTATCCTTAACTTTCCTTCCATGGGAGGTGCGCATTTTGCCTTCACAGCCCATGTGTAATTACTTTTTTGGAATAGATTGGGTAGAAATCCTAAAATTAACAAATTTCTCTGAGACTATACTCTTGGGAACATGGTTGTGGATGCAATGAGGATTGCCCTCAGTCATACTTCTGGAGTGAGCTTGCTCCCCTGTTCCTTCTGGCCATTTATCCATGCCACCTTCTGAAGGGTCTTTGCAGCCACATGGAGTTCATTGTGGGTGATTAGCCAACCAGCAGATTCTGGGAGGGCCCTGATAGAGCAAGGAGACAAAGGAAAAGTCCTGAGGATGGGACCCAAACACAGCAAGGTGCATTGTCACTAATATGATTATAGTTATCAATGGATATTCCAGAACTAGACACAATGTGGGGGGGTTACTGGGGTAATTTCCCTCTCCCATGGGATGTGTCCCCAAAGAAGGGAGGCTTTGTGATCAGGAAGATGGTCCAGAGGGGAATCCATTTCCTGGCTTCTCCTGAGGGATCCTAATCCTGATGAGAGCTTCTTTTGGGCATGGATAGATCTACTAACATTCCTACCTTGGTCTTCTTGGAATGCCTGGATGGCACTAACACTGATGTTCCCACATAGTTTCAAGACTAGAAATAAACATGGACCTGTTAACGGAATGTGAAAGGTAGCTTGCAGTTACCCAAATCATTCTGATTAATTAGCGAGTCAAAGAACATCTTAAAAGTCCTATTATGTGCCAGCCACTGCAAAGAGTACCACAATTGCAAAGAGTCCCTGACCTGAAGGAGCTTGCATTCCATGACAGGAAGTGACAGGTGCCCATAGATGTGTATACAGACTAGACCCAAAAGACATATGACATCATTGGTAGGGGTGAGGAGGGAGCCACAAAGAAGTGGCAGCATCTGAAAGGTGTCATGTAGTGGGTGTTCCTGCCCTGAGCTTTGAAGAAAACTAGGGGTGCTAAGAGTCAGACTTCAAGGACTGTCCTGGGAATGTAGCAGTTCCAGGGCCTTGGCATCCCTTGGGCTGCTGGTCAGCAACTCCTTCCTGCCTTCTAGTGCTGGGACCCAGCATGCCCAGAGGATCACAGAGTCCACATGAACTTTGACTAATTGTCTTCAGGTCCAGTTACCTCATTTGCAAAATGGGGCTAATCCTGGTATCTGCCTCCCATGCTTATGAAAGCCCAAGGAGATAAGACATGAAAAAAGCTTTGGGAACCACAAAGTTCTGTACAAACACCAGATGTTATTACTAAAGGCAATGGGGGAAAGTAAGTTCAGTTGGGGGTGGGATGTCCTTGGCCTGTCCCAGGGCACAGGAAATAGCATTTCTGGATTCTCAGCTTTGGATGAGACCCAGTGAGTTCTGACAGAAGGCCCTGGTGGAGCTGTCATGGCCCCAGAGGCATGTCCAGCCCTCTTGGGAACTGATGGCAGCATCATACCTTATACAGCAGAAACTTATCTGCACAGGACCAGGTAAGTGAGGGGGAAAAGGATGTAAGAGGGCTTTGAAGCTACTTTGTCAAGCATCCTTTCCCAATGCCACATTCTATTTGCCCACCACTTGTCCTTTCCATTTGGAATCTTTGATGCTTCTTAGTCTAGGGACTGTCACAAAGTTGGTACATAATAAATGCTACTGATTGGCTGACTGATGGGATAATTTATTTGCTGTCCTGTCCACATACAGGCTAAAAGGAAGAATGATCCCTAATGAGACTGAAACGGAAAACTGCAGCCAGTGCCATTCTCGGAGCAGGTAAGCCC
>CM053592.1:190555968-190566968 GCA_028646515.1 Pseudochirops corinnae | reverse complement strand
ATCATCCCGAAGCTTGGAGCCAGGCTTTCTGGAGCCAGGGAAGCTGGATGGAAAGGATGGTGGAGGGGGCTTAGAGATGAAAACCTTGGATAGATGATCCTCAGATCCTCTTCCAGCCCTGTATCCTATCATCCAATAATCCAGGTCAAGGACCCAGAGAGAAGAACCAGAACCAACTAGTTAGAGGGGTGGTGACCCTCCGGTAGACGTGCCTCTTTACTAGCAATAGCTACTATCAACTTGAGAAAACTTGCAGGCTAACAAAGTGCTGAACTCTCCATGCTGAGCAACGCAAGCGGTGCAAGGCCAAAGTTTTTGTTTTCCTTCCTCTATATTTGGGGCATGCCTCCAATTGTATCCCCATGCAGGCCTCCTAGAGCAGAAAATCTCTCCACTAATGAGATCCACTTCTCTTGTCCTTAGGGTTCTAAAGACCCCACTGGGACACTGAGCAGCACGCCCAGGTAATGTGTGTCAGAGCCTGCCACCTCCCCTATTATCAGAAAAGAGTACTAATCAGAGATCTCAAGAGAGAGATCTGAACAGAGGTCCCCGAGGGATCTGAACAGGGGTTTCAAACAATGTCTCAAATGATTGACCCAGTAGTGGCAGTCTCAGCTGCGTTCAGCCTGCCACCTACCCTATTATCAGTAGAGTACTCACCAGAACAGAGGCCTCAAGAAAAATGGAAAAAAGAATTGCACAGAAACTGGAGCTCCTTGCCTGCCAATTGTTAATATAATCTGGGAATGTTTCCAATCTGTGGTCCAACTTGGGACAAGGAAGTGGATCCAGGGCTGAGGAAGATCTCTCAGCAGCTGCCCCCTGGATCAACTTTCCAGTCCAGTCCCCCTCACAGATGGAAAGGTGGTCACTGGAGATGGCCAAAGGCCATCTCACTGGGGCCTCCAAATGAAATGGCAAGTCTTAACAGAGTGACCACAGAGTCCAAATAAAAAGTTTTAGGAGCTTTTGTTAGCCAGTTGGTGGCTATCCTTCTCGGACCAATATGAAGGAATCAGCCCCTAGCTCAGGGCTGCAGAATCATTTATATAGTATAATTCCATTGTTTGGCGGTGCAAGTAAGTTGCTGAGGCAAGGGTGTTGTGATTACAGGGCATGACGATGGAACAAGAAGAAGAATGAAGAATAGACAAGGGGGGAGTTTGTGATTACATCTGTAGGTACAGGGTTGTATGGTAAGCAGGGAGGGGAACAAGGCATGTTGACAAATTACTCTAGACCAATTTCTTGACTCATAGCTTAAGTCCATGAAGTTTCTACTTAACTAGTTCCTGGCCACTTCAATTATTGGTGGATTTTTTCTATTTATACTTTCCCCTCTTATTGTAATACTTCAGGACAATTTTCTTTAATTATTTCTTGTATTATTGTATCAAGATTTTTTTTAACCATAGTTTTTGTGTAGTGAGATTATTCTCATTTTTTCTTCATGATCTGTCCTCCAAATCAGCTGTTTTACTTAGGAAATGTTTCATATTCTCTTCTATTTTTTTAATTCTTTATATTTTGTTTTATTATTTCTTGATCTCATAACTTCACTGGATTCCCCTTGCCCAATTCTGATTTTCAGGGAGTTGTTTACTTCCTAAGATTTTGGATCTCTCTTTCTAATTGGTTGACTTTCTTTTCATAATCTTCTTGTTTTTCTTGGATTTTTAAAAAAATTTCTCTCATTTGATTTTTGAAGTCTTTTTAAAGTTTTTCACTGAATTCTTTTTGGACAGTTGACCATTTGACATTCCTCTTTGGTGTGGAAGAGGGTTTCTTTGCTTCAGAATCCTCCTCTGAAATTGAACACTAGTCTTCTCCATTCCCATTGTAACCCTTTATGATAAGATTCTTTCTCCTCTGTCTATGCATTTTTTTGGTAGTAGCTTAATTTTTATAATTACCTCTAGTTCTGGGCTATGAGGGGTGATGTTTCTGGCCTCAGGTCTTCCTTCAGTTCTCCCCTCTGGCCTGAAGGTGAACTCAAAGCCTCCAGCCTCCTGTAAGTGCCCACAGTCAGTGGTGTCTCCCCACCCCACTGCTTCTGCACTCACCAAGCATGTACTGGTTCCTTCTCACTCCACCACATCTGTGCAGCACAACTGGGTCTGGCATTCCTTGTATTCCCTGAATCTTCCCTGGCTCAGATGTTCAACTTCCCTCACTGTCCCATGGGTAAAAGTTCCTATCGCTGAGATAGCTAACACCTGGGCTACCTGCTTGTAGTTTAAGCTAGCCTGGAGGGATTTACTCCTCACAGAGACCAAACTTTGCCTTGGGATTTTTCTTCAGAACTTCTTTGATTGTTCCAAGAGGACCCCTGTTCAGCCCCTACTCTTATTTATTTTTACTGCTCTATGTTCACCCTGAGACACTATTTTATCTCTTTTGTGGGGGAACATCTTGAGAGTTTGGAATTTTCTGACCTACTCTGCCATCTTCCCAGAATCCTATCCTCTAAGTTACTTTTTATTAGAGAAATGTAAATTAAAACAAACCTGAAATACCACCTCAATCAAATTGGCTGATATAGCAAAAAAGAAAAGACAAGAATGAATGTTGGAGAGGATGTGATGAAATTGGGACACTAATGCACTATTGGTGGGGTTGTGAACTGATTCAATCATTTTGGAAAGCAATTTGAAACTATGCCCAAGAACAACCAAACTGTGCATTACCTTTGATCCAGCAATACCACTACTAGGTCAGTATCCTAAAGAGATCATAAAAAAGGGAAAAGCACCTACATGTGCAAAAGTATTTATAGCAGCCTTATTTGTGGTGGCAAAGTATTGAAAACTGAGGAGATGCCCATCAATTGGGGAAAGGCTGAACAAGCTGTGGTATATGAATGTAATGGAATACTATAGGATAATAAAAAATGATTAACAGGCAGATTACAGAAAAACTTGGAAATACTTGTATGAACTGATGCAAAGTGAAATGAGCAGAACCAGGAAAATATTGTACATAGTATCAATAACATCATGTGATGATCAACTATGAATGTCTCAGCTCTTCTCAGCAACACAATGATCCAAAACAAGTACAAGGGGATTCACAAAGGAAAATGCCATCTACATCCAGATAAAGAACTGATGGACTCTGAATGCAGAACAAAGCATATTTTTTTTCACTTCTTTTATTATTTCTCATGTTTTTTCTTTTCTTTCAAACTGTTTCTTCTTCCACAACTATGACGAATATGAAAACACATTTTACATGATAGCATGTGTATAAACTATGTCAAATTGCCTACCATTCTGAGAAAGGGGAGGGGAGGGAAAGAGGAAAATTTGGAACTCAAAATCTTGTAGAAATGAATGCTAAGTTTTCTTGATATGTAGTTGGGGGGAAAAGTAAAATACCATTTAAGGCAGAAGTATGAGGAGACAAATCTACTCCAACCTTTACAGAGGTAGACAGTACAAAGACGTAATATATTATATATATTTTCAGGTTTTGTCACATATCATCACTTTTTTTCATTGTCCAATATCCATTCACCTATGATCAGGAAAGAAGAAACACAACTGAGACAAAAGAAACAAGAGGTACCATGCATTCATGGTCACATGGTGACCAGGATGAGGACATTAAGGCGTTCTAAAGTCCTTCTTCCTTCTCACTTGAAAGCTGACATGGGAGAGAGCTATTGTCTCTTTGTGCCTTTGGAATGTGCACTCAGTTCTGGATTAGCCAATTAAGAGTTTTTTCGGTAAGCCAACAGAAAACAGTCATTGAATACATGCTCATGATTTGAATTGGCACAGAGCCCCAATTATGTACCATCTCTCATTTCCAGAAGCAGATTCACCAAGCTTCCACTCATATTGCCAGGAGGCAAAATGCAGTGTTCTTGGTCTAAAGATTGGGATGCTACCTCATAATATATAGTTGATTCTGGAGCTAAAAATCAGAAGATACTGGAGTTTATTGAGAGACATAGTCTGACCTGGCACCTGAGTGGAGGATGGGCAGGCATGAGGAGTGTCTTGAGGCAGGAAGACCAAACAGCAGGCTGTTGCGATGGTCTAGGCATGAAGCAATGAGGCTGCATATGAAGCTGGTTTCTGTATTAGTGAAGAGATGAGGATATTTACAAGAGATGTTTTGAGGTAAAATACATGATCTTCATTTCCCAGGCAGCTGCTCTCCTCCTCCCCTCCCCTCTATCATGTCCCAGGAACCTCTGCATCTTGCAAGATCTCATCAGCCATGGAACTCTTGGCTCATCAGAAGCCTTTGTTCCCAGGGCTCATTGTGTTTGTCCATTCTCAAAGAGGACCACAGCATCAGGGAGATGATGTCATGACCTGCAGTTGACTTTGATCTGAGTGAGGGAGGACTGTGCAAGGTCAGCAGCCTCACTTTTTCCTCCAGGGCCATCTGAGTCCAGTGGCCAGATACTCATCAGGATGACTGGAGATGGCCCAGGAGGCAATGGGAGACCCTGGCCCTTTTAGGCTAAGGCCTTTGCAGGTACTCACTTTGAGTAAGGCAACACCCATTCAGTGAATAGGTCTCTTTAAGAAGTGAGTCAAGGGATGTCCCCTTTAATATAAAAAAAAATCAAAAGGACTCCTCTGATTAGAAATCTGAGCTGAGAGCTCCTCCCCAAACCTTTGCTTCACAAGGGCCCCCAGGCTAGCTGCACCCCTTGGGCCTCTCCATGCCTCTGCACCGGGCACCTCCCTCCCTCTCCTTCCCCTGTTCACTTTTCTTTGGTGTGTTGTCTTCCTTCATTAGATTATAAATTTGAAAGTAGGGACTGTCGCTCTTTTTTTATATTTGCATCTACAACACTTAGCCCAGCACCTGGCACTTGGGAGGTGTTTAATAACGTTTATTGACTAAAAAGGAACAGATTGGCTACGTAGGGGGTATACTAGAACATGATGCCCCCAATGATAATAATAGGGGAAATGTAGCTAATGAGAAACCTTGTTTTGTATGAGTATATGTATTTTAATGGGTCTTATTTTTTTCTTGCCTTCACAATGGGTGGGAGAAGGAGAGCATTTGGAACTTGAATGAAAATAAATGTTTAGAAAAGACAAAAACAGTAAGAGGGAAGTTGGGAAGGGGCGGGGCAAAGACAATAAATCCTGTGACAGACATGTTGGGTGTGGGATGTCCTGTTTCCTCTCTTCCTGTCATGTTGTATTTTATTTTCCAAATTTTCTACAATTGTCTCCATTTATTACTTCTACTTTTCCCTTTATTAACATGTCCTTCAATTGGATAAATTTTTCCTCAATAATAAAGCCTTAAATATATATGTATATTATCAGGCAGAACAAATCCCCACATGGGTCATTTTAAATTTCTCAGCTGTCCAGCTGGACGTGAATTGTGTGTTTGAACTTCATTCTTTTGGACTCCTTGTTTATAGTTGCCTTGATCAGAATCCCAGAGTCCTTTGGTGTTATCTTTCTTAATAATGTCATTATCATATAGATTGTTTTCCTTTCTTTACCCTAAATCAAGGTCTTCCTGGTTTCCTCTGAAACTGTCCATTTCATCACTTCTTATGGCAAAATAATATTCCATTACATTCATATATTACCATTTGTTTAGTCATTCCTGAAGAGGTGGTCAACTAAAAAAAAAAAGTCCTGGTTAGGGCAGGTAGGTGGTGCAATGAAGAGAACACCAGCCCTTACTAGCTGTGTGACCTTGGGCAAGTCACTTAATCCCAATTGCCTTGCCTTTGCCCCTCCAAAAAATAAAAAAAACTCAGGTTTCCCTGGGTCAAAGGTTAGGTAGGTAAGTGATGTTTGTCAACATGGCTCTAAATGGCTTTCCCCAAAGGCTAGAGCCATTCATGGTTTCACAAACAATGTTCTAATTGCTTCTTTTCCACAGCTCCTCCAACACCAACAAACACCCTCCTTCTCTGTTGTCATCCTTGCTGGTCCAAGAGAAAGAACCTCAGAATTCCTTTAACTTGGATTTCTCTGATAATCAGTGGTCTGGCACATGAATGAATGAACAAATGCCTATTAATTCCTTGGATTTCTTCCTCTGAAAACTTCATTCTGTTCCTATCTTTTTATCTTTTACCTACCAAAGAATGGCTTGTAGTCTTAGAAATTAGAATCCATTATACATTTGTCCTATACATTTGAACCCGGCTTCCTTCAAGGAGTGGTGGTTGTCCTTGGTGCTTGCAAAGGACCAAAATGGCATCACGATGTCACAGTCAAGATACAGTGTGTCCTACTGCGGCCAATCAGACCAATACCAGCTCCAAAGCCTTTCCCACAGATTGGACACAAATAATCCGTGAGAACATTTGGAGTGGAGCTGTCTAAATTTGTAAGTCTCACATTTCTTTTGAGTTACTGAAATTGTGCTTTGCTCATGGAGCTGTTTCCAGCTCCATTCCTCCCAAGGACTCCATGCCATGTCTGATAGTCTCTGCCTACTCTAGCATTAAAATCACCCGGAATTACAAACTTGTCCTCTTCTGTCACATTGATGATGATGGTCTCCATGTCTTCATAAAATTTTTCTTTGGCTTCATCAAGGTTTACCATGGTGAGAACATGCATGCTGATGATGGTTGCACGACACTTCCCTGCAAGTGGCAATCACCTGAAATACCTTCAGGGGTATATATACAAGTCTGTTGACTAGACTGGTTTTGATTGCAAAACATACACCAGCTTCACAATGTTCCCCTTCACTGCAACTACTCCAGAAAAGCATGTATCCAGCTCTGACTTCAGGAAGCTAGCTTTTTTTTGCCAGCCTTGTTTCACTTAGGGCTGCTGTTTAGATGTAATACCTGCTGAGTTCTCTCATGAGACTGGTTCATCTTTCAGGTCTACTGGATTTCATGTTGTCCATAGGTGTGTGCCCATTTGAAGGGGCAAGGTAAGCCCGTCTAAGGAATAAGATTATACAAACCAAAGCCCTAACTCAATATGACCTTTCTATTACCCTGAGTTGTTTTGGAACAGAAAATCCTGGGAACATGAGGGCTGCACTTCTCCTAGGACCCTGGCCAGGACCTTGAGAAGAGATATGGTTAACTGCCCAACTCCTGGAACTAGCCATTCCAAGGAAACATTGTTCTTGGAGGGGGTCTTGGAGGGATTGGCTTCCCTCCCCAGCCTCACACAAGATGATGCTTGCTTAAAAAAAACACCTGGCAGTATACCTTCTTTGTTCTCAGCACTACTTAAACCATAAGATTCAGACCTCAAATTGGAATCTCACCCATGGAGGAGACGTCCTGCCTGGGACCCTCCCGAGCAGAACCCTGATGGCTGTACCTGGGATTCCCCAGCTTGTGTGGTCAGGTGTTGGTGCTTCCCCACATTGGTGATGACTGTAAATATGTATAGATATATTCCACTAAGCAGTTGGAGTCCTGCCTGTCCCGAGAGGGACCCTGATGGGTGGTCAGGTGTTGGTGCTCCCCCTCATTGGTGATGATCGTGAATATGTACATATATATATATGTAAGTATGTATATAAATCATAGTTGCTCTTATCTCACTATTCCTAAGCCTTTACTCTGTTGTCTCTGGCTTCCTTCCCACTTGCCTATATTGTAAATAAACTCTATTGGATCTTTTGAAGTGCTGAGTGTTCCATTCACGTGAATCCTGAACCTCCTTAATCAGACATTAATTGGCGTCATGAACAGGATTCACAGGTCGGAATGCCATTCTCAAGAATCCACTGTGGGAAGTCAGGATCCTTCAGAGTGAGTAAATTGTGCTAAAAAGACATTGAGAAAAGAGAGCAATGGGTTTGAAAGATTGTTAAAGAGAAATAAGGGCTTGGGGAAAAATGTGAAAGCTAGGAAAAGTTTCTGTTTGGGAATAGATAGGGGTGAGCTGGGGAATATTCCTCCCAGCCCCAGGGAGCCCTTATGTTAGTATCAGATGGTGTAAGGCTGAAATTGGGTAGTTAATGTTATTGAATTTGAGATGGGCACCGATTATGGTGGAAAATCTAGATTACTGTAATTCATTATCATTGTCAGAATCAAAGAAAGCAGTTAGAATTTTAGCCCAGCATATTTTAAACTAACCTGATTATATAGGTGATTTCAAACTCCTTGTAAACTTTCCCATGAAAAATGGGAATGTGAATGGGTAATTGGAATATTAAGGAAAGAAATAAATGTGTGGATATCTTTCCTTTCTGAGGGCCAAGGGTATCAGAACTTAGAAATATATAGTCACATGATCAAAAGGTACATATTGTTATTTGGCATTAAGAAAGTGATTCATTGTATGTCCCCTCCCCTTCCCCCAAAAAAGTTTTATTTACCTTATTTTACTGTTTAGAAGTAAGGGGATGGTGGTGGAATCCACATCCTAGGGATTTTATGGGACTAATATAATTGTAAAGGTGCTTGGTACAATGCTTGGGGAAAAAAATGCTATTTGAGTGTAAACTGTGTAAGCTAAAAATTAATTGTTTTATGTTTGTTAACTTTATGTGGAATTTTCTTTAGGTGTGAATTTTATGCCAATGGTTATGTGATGGTAATGCAAGTCGAAGAGCGTAGGAGAAGTATCAAGTCAGAATTAGAAAGAAATAAGGTATGTGTGGTTTTAATGGGGCTTTAATCAAAGTCCAACAGAAGTTTGGGTAGACAGTAGAAAAAGGAAGGGAGTTTAAGCATGTAGCAAAGAGAGGAGTATGAGTAGGAAGTTAAGATAGGTATAAATTATCTGCTTTTGAAAAGTGTGAACAGAAGTTTTAAGATTTTTAAAAGTTTGAAAATCCCCCCCTGTTCATTCCATTCTGGCCAAGTGGAGTGAGGAGAAGGCCATAAGAAAGGAAGGTAATCTTTTCCCCTCAAAACAAAGAGACAGGCAGATGAGTATTTTAACCATTTCCTGCCTGACCTAAAAGAGAAAAGTTTTGTGTACCGGGATGCAACTGAAAGGCAACTGAATTCATTCTGGTCATTTTTGAACAGTGTCACTCCTAATTGATGTTAAAGATAAGTCAGAATTTATTGTACTAATTGGCATTAAGGCAAATTGGGAAAATACACAAATCTGTGAAAGATTTACCTCAGAGGTGAAGCTTTGAGCTCTTCAGTATGGAGGGGACCACTAGCATCCCAGTCCCACTCACTCAATTGGCAGACTCAAAGCTCTCACTTTCAAAGAAGTTTCTAAGAAGAGGACACATAAGTGAAATTTATGGGAGTAAAAGTTAGAACAGCTAAAAACATTTGGGCTGATTTGGTAAAGCCTCTACACCTGTTAAGCCCAATTTCCTATTAATAATTTCTGTATGTGATGGTTTGGCAATGCAATCAATGTCATAATGTCATTGTGTTATTATGGTATTTCTAAATTGTAAAATGTTCTTATATTGTAAAAATTGAGTGATCATTGTGAGCCAGAAATGGTGTTAGGTAAAGCAATTTTTCAATTTGTATTGTGTTGAAACTAAGAAAAAAAAACTGTGCAAAAAAACCAAACCTAGTTATGTTACTTTATCAGTACTGCTAACCTGACCTGGCCTAATGCCAATGGGCAGCCAGTCTTACCCTTTTTCCCTTGGGTCTTCGGTGCACCCCCATATGCGGCCTGCACATTCAATAAAGTAGAGTCAGGAGCCAGAAGAGTTAGGGATGTGCAGACAGTTTTATTTTTCTCTATTCCACCTTTCATCCCAGGGGTTCTCCTCTTTTATCCCCCTACTGAGCCCCTTTGGCAAATAGCTCAACTCCCCTGTAATCACCCCTGATGCCACAAGAGTCAGGTAAACACAAAAAAGAAGGACCGAGCTCACATCCCCAGAACAGAGCATATCAACAGAACATCTGGGTTGTGAAATGCAGAATAAAACAGGACACACTGACCCGGAGGCATAACTGTCTTCACGACTTCTGTGTTTTGGTGTTTCTGTCCTGCTGCATTCTCAGCATATTCTGGCGCTCGTGCTCCCAGGCAGAACTACACATCCCCCATCATGTCTCCTTTCTTGTTATGCGCAGAGCGCAATGGAGGGCGAGGACGACCTGCCTCCAGGGCTTCCAGACTAGATTTTATTACAGAACTCAGTAACTGTATCAAGCAAGGAGATAACAACTGGAGAAGACAAATCGTACTAAAAGCAACTAAGCCCAAAATTACCCAGTGACTGAAGGAAGTCCAACTAGTGCTGCTTAACCAGTCAGTTAGGGTTTTCGCCCAGTCGTCTGGTGTAAGCACATGTGCGGTAGCTTTAGACATGTCATTGATCAACTTATCAATATCCAATAGGTCAGAGGTTACACTGTCTTTAGTAATTATCCCATTTAAATGTTTCTTAACTTGCTCCCAAATCCCATTAAAAGGCAAAGGGGTTACACAATGATACACATATCGGTAATCACAATGCATAAGCATTCTTCTTTCTGACATATCCACTTCATCGACTATATTGATCTAAGTTTCTTCTACTGCTTGCATAGTTTCCCACAGTTTTTTATTCATGATAGTCCGATCGTGAAAGGCCCGTGTCACATTGCGGGACAGTTCTTCCAAGACGTCCACATTCACCATTTGGGCGCGTGCATTCTTGACAGACAATGCCAAAGAAGTGGAGCTAGCAAGAAAGGAGAGCAAAGCAAGTACACTTAACACAATACAGCTAACACAGCGTTTCTGCGTTGTAGGGGCCAAGCTCCTAGTGATTTTTGTCGGTGCGTGTCCTGCTGCACTTTCTTGCCACCCATCAGCCACTTAACAGGCAAGAACATCTGTGGGGGACGTGTTACAAAAAACAAGATCTGTACAGTCATGTTAGTGATGCATTCAGCCACGGTGCAATTGCGGCACGTAACATTTTACAGGCCATTTGGTTCACTCAAGATGCTAACTTGTGACGAGTTGCCATATAGAAATGTGTGACTCACAGGGGCACAGAGGAACCCGGTATAGTGTATGTGGCCTTCACGTATTCCCCCCACTGTAAGCATGACCTTCCATAGTTGCCCAGTGTTGTTATTAGGTTTAGCT
>CM053592.1:190539193-190555468 GCA_028646515.1 Pseudochirops corinnae | reverse complement strand
CTGTATGTGGACAGGACAGCAAATAAATTATCCCATCAGTCAGCCAATCAGTAGCATTTATTATGTACCAACTTTGTGACAGTCCCTAGACTAAGAAGCATCAAAGATTCCAAATGGAAAGGCCAAGTGGCAGGCAAATAGAATGTGGCATTGGGAAAGGATGCTTGGAAAAGTAGCTGCAAAGCCCTCCTAATTTCCTCTCCCCCTCACTCACCTGGTCCTGTGCAGATAAGTTTCTGCTGTATAAGGTATGATGCTGCCATCAGTTCCCAAGAGGGCTGGACATGCCTCTGGGGCCATGACAGCTCCCCCAGGGCCTTCTGTCAGAACTACCTGGGTCTCATCCACAGCTGAGAATCCAGAAATGCTATTTCCTGTGCCCTGAGCCAGGCCAAGGACACCCCCCCCCCCACTCTACTAAACTTACTTTCCCCAATGGCCTTTAGTAATAATGTCTGGTGTTTGTACAGAACTTTGTGGTTCCCAAAACTTTTTCCATGTCTTATCTCACTGGGCTTTCACAAGCCTTGAAGACAGATACCAGGATTAGCCCCATTTTGCAGATGAGGAAACTGGACCTGAAGACAGTTAGTCAAAGTTCATGTGGACTCTATGGTCTTCTGGGCACCAGGGATGTTAAGCGCCTGGAACAGCTATGTTCCCAGGACAGCCCTTGAAGTCTGACTCTTAGAACCCCTAGTGTTCTTCAAAGCTAAGGGCAGGAACACCCACTACATGACATCTTTCAGATGCCGGCACCTCTGTGGCTCCCTCTCAAACCCTACCAATGATGTCATATGTCTTTTGATTGTAGTCTGTATACACATCTATGGGCACCTGTCACTTCCCCTCAAGGAATGCAAGCTCCTTCAGGGGAGGGACTCTTTGCAATTGTGGCACTCTTTGCAGTGGCTGGCACATGGTAGGACTTTTCAGATTCTTATTGGCTGACTCACCAGTCAATGAGAATGTCTTGGGTAGCTGCAAGCTACCTTTCGTGTTCTGTTAACAGGGCCAGGTTAATTTCTAGCCTTGATGAAATCAGGTGGGCACATTAGGCTTAATGCCATCCAGGCATTCCAAGAAGGCTATAATGGGAATGTTAGTAGATCTATCCAAGCCCAAAAGAAGCTGTCATTAGTATTAGGAGCCCTCAGGAACATCCAGGAAATGGATTCCCCTCTGGACCATCTTCCTGATTACTGAGCGTCCCTTGTTTGGGGACACATGCTGCAGGGGAGGGAAGTGGTCTGGAAATTACCGAAATAACCTCCCCACATTGTGTCTGGCTCTGGAATAGCCCATTGATAGCTGTAATCATATTAGTGACAATGCACCTTGCTGTGTTTGGGTCCCATCCTCAGGACTTTTCCTTTCTCTCTTTGCTCTATCAGGGCCCTCCCAGAATCTGCTTGTTGGCTAATCACCCACAACAAACTCCATGCAGCTGTGAAGGCCCTTCAGAAGGTGACATGGATAAATGGCCAGAAGGAACAGGGCAGCAAGCTCACTCCAGAAGTATGACTGAGGGCAATCCTCATTGCATCCACAACCATGTTCCCAAGACTATAGTCTCAGAGAAATTTGTTAATTTTAGGATTTCTACCCAATCTATTCCAAAAAGTAATTGGACATGAGTTGTGAAGGTAAAATGCACACCTCCCGTGGAAGGAAAGTTAAAGATAAAGCTAGTATGGAAACCATTTGGCAGGAGCAGAAAAAATGTTTCAGGCATGTTGGATGAGCTCCTTCTTAGAGCTGAGCTCTGAACTGAGCACCGGATTTTTTAGCAGCCAAGGTAGAAGCTCCTGGTGGATGAAGCTGATCTTCTGAGATAGCAATTGTATAGAAAGGCTAATGTCTCTTGGGAAATTCTGTTGAATGAAACAAGCCTTTGCAGCCCATATTAAGTGTGAAGAATCTTTATCCCACCTCTTACTCCCCTGATGAATTGAGGTCCCAGAGCTAGCTTGGCTTCATCCCCTTCAGGCCTTTAGAATACCTCCAAGGGTTGCGTTGGAGCTGTCTCACAGCAAGAGGTGGCTCTTTCTCTTGCCAAGCCTGACCCCTCCATGTGCATAAGCAATCCCACCATCCTGACTTGACTTCAACAACATTTTGCCCCCTCTGGCATCTCTGGTCTCCCATTTATCTTCAAACTGACCTTGCTGCTGATTCCTCACCTCCTGCCTAACCATCATCTCTGTTCCTCAAAATACCCTCACTTGTTCTATCTCTGCCCTTGTACTTCTTGAGAAAACATCTGCAGTAACTTTCTCCACTTCTCCCCCTCTCACTCTCTTCTTAAATCTCTACAATCTGCATCCTGATCCCATCATTTTGCCAAAATTTCTCTCATTAAAGTAACCAGAAATCTCTTACTTACCAAAGCCATTCGCTTTCCTCAGCCCTCATCCTTCTGGACTCCTCTGCAGCCTTTGATTCCAGTCAGTCCACCTCTGCTCCTTCATAGTCTCTTCCCTCTATGGGTTCAGGAAACTACTTTCTCCAGTTTATCCTCCTACCTCTCTGACCACTACTGCTCAGTCTCCTTTGCTTGATCTTCATTCAGGTCATCCTGCATTACTCTGAGTGTTCTACTGTTCTCTGTCCTGGGCCCTCTTCTCTTCTCCCCCCATACTTGTCACTTGGTCGTGATCTCATTGGCTCCCATGGGTTTACTTACCAGCTAGATGCTGATTATTCTTAGTTCGATTTATTCAGCCTTGGCCTCTCTGTGACTTCCAGTCTCCCTCCTCATTAGTCACTTTCCCATTAGTCACTTTCATATGGATGTCCAATCTATATCTTCATTTTAGTGTATTAAAATTAACCTCATTCTCTCACTCCCCAAAGCCTCCTCTCTTCTGCTCTTTGCTATTACTCCTGAGAACACCCACAATCCTCACGATCCCCCAGACTTCCACGCTCAGTGTCATCCTCAGCTCTTGACTCTCTCCCATCACTGTTCCCCAGGTTTCAGTCACGTCGGACCCTTTGTGACCCCATTTGGGGATTAATTGACCCTGTTGTGGTTCAACATTTCTTTCTTCAGTTCATTTTGTTGATCAGAAAACTCAGCTAAATAGAATTCTGTGACTTGCCCAGGTCACACAGCTAGTTAAGTGCCTGAGGCAGATTTGAATTTAGGAAGATGAATCTTCTTGAATCCTGACCTAGCTCTTTCTTAACAACACCACCCAGTGGTCCATATACCCTTGCCATTGCCTATCAATTTAAACTTCAGAAAATCTCTTGTATATGTTCCCTCTTTCCCCTGGCACTGCCAGCAGTCTAGTGTAGGCTCTTAATCACTTTATGCCACCATTATTGTAATAGTCTCGTGTTTGCTTTGTCTGCTGGAATCTGTCCCCACTCTCACCCATCCCCCACTCAGCTGTCAAAGTGATCTGCCAAGAGTTCAGGTCTGGCCCTATCTCCCCCTACTCAATAAACTCTAGTGTCTTCATGTTCCTAATACTCTCAGGATCCAACAGAAAATCTTCTCATGACATTTAATGTGCTTCATAATGGGTCTCCTCACCAAGACTTTTCTAGTCTTCTTACACACTTTACACCCCACCATAAAACTGTCCTCCAAGGAAACTGGCTTCCTCTGTTCCCCACACAAGTCTTCCTGACTCCAAGTTCAGCACTTTATCAACCACAGCACCACTGGAGCTATTAGGAGGTGCCATATGAGATAAATATTGGAAGAAGCTTGGGATTGCATGAAGTAAATGGACTAAATTCCTGGGAGAATTTTCCAGGTGGATTTTCTTGAGACATGATATAACATAAGGGCTGACATCCTCAGTGATAGCAAAAGACAAAGATGTTTATTAAATGGAAGGGTATCTCCTTCTCTGTGCACCTCTGTCTCCTTCTCACTCTCTAGGTATGTAGGCAGATAGGATCTGGAGTCAGAGGACTTCAGCTCAAACCTCACCTCTGATACTCACAACTCTGTGATATTAGTCATGCAACCTTAGTTCCAGTCACCTCAGTTTTCACCTATGGGCAATAAGAGGATTGCGCTAGATGGCCTCAGTGTTCTCTTCCAGCTCTGGATTCATGTTGGTATGCTCCATTGCATATAGAAGCAGAGCCAATGGCATTATGGGATGGTCAGATGAAAGGATAAGTGAATGACAACCTGGGACAGGTATAGCTTGAACTTACCTGATGATTATATACACAGCTTGGCATTCTGACTCTGACCGTGGTTCCCTACCATGGTCATAGCTGTGTCTGGGAATTTGGCATAAAAATGGCCCTTTCATTCCTGTCCTCGAGACCATTGAACCCAATTATTTAAGCTGACTTCTCCTTCCTCTGCCCTGTCTCCTAAACAGGGGGTAATGTCCCACATTCAGGAGAACGCCATAACTGTGAAACCAAAGTCTTCTCCTAGAGATCTTTTCCAGACCCCAGGAATATGCAAGGTGACACTGTGTATCATGATTATCTGGTGAGTGAAGTTCATCTTTAATCAACTCAGAGCAACCATTGTATCAAAATAGTTCATCGGGATTCAGATATACTCACTCTGTAGCCTAGTTCCTGACAATGCTATCATCCTGGATCTAGAAGGATATGAAAGTTTGAGGCTATAAATTTCAGAAAAAGGGTTGTAGGTGCTGCTTGGGATGCTGGGATTATTATTTGAATTAGTCCCAGAATGATAATATTTCCTTTTTAAGGCAAAAGAGATATTTCACTAAATAGAAATGAAAAATGAAAATTCTATACTCTGTAATAAATTGTTGTACTTCTAGGTTTGCTTGTGGAATCTCCTTTTATGGAATGAGTTTGAACTTGCAGAAACATGGGTTCAACATTTACCTGGTTCAAGTGCTGTTTGCACTGGGAGATTTCCCTGCTAGGCTGCTAGCAGCCATTAGCATGTCTTATCTGGGGAATCGCTTCACCTTTATCTCTTTTCAAGTTTTCTCTGGATGCATGATCATCACTGACATATTTGTGCCTCAAGGTGAGAAAGTTTCCACTGAATATGCTGCATGATTTATTATCTATGGAAAATGAGTAGGGGATGTGATTTTTTTGGGATCTGGGGTGACAGATCAAATGAGAGGCAAGGAAACTATTCTGTACCAGAGAGAACGGTGGTCCATTAGCCATTGCCTATCAATTTAAACTTCAAAATATCTCTTCTATATGTTTCCTCTATCACCTGGCATTGCCAGCAGCCTACCAGAGGCCTGGATGTGACTCAGACTTGATTGGAAGATGGCCAAGCCAATAGTGCTACAGCATCTTTTTAGAATACTATTGTGTGGAAAGAAACAATGAATATGAAGAGGACATGAGAACATTTACATGAGCTGATGCAGAGTGAAGTGAGAAGAACAAGAAAACCACAGACACAAAGAGTACAACTATGCAAGAAGCAATCTGTGACAATAATGGAACCATGAATGCTATGGAATTCTAAGGATCAGACTTCACTGTGAAAAGGAGAGGAAAAGATCCACTTTCCTCCCTTACTGCAAAGGCAGGGCCTATGGGTGTAGAACACTGCGTGGGTGATCCACAACATTGACAATGTGGCTGCACTCACTGAAGAGATTTTATCTCACTCTTCTTGGTTTTTGTTAAAATAAAGGCTTTGTTGGGTAGAGGAGGTAGGAGGGTTATATTTGGAAATGAATAGCACGTAAAAACCAAAGATATCAGTAAAGGAAGTGGATCCCGTTCTGCCATGGCTCAATAATCACTGGTTTGATTCTGTGTGCTGTGCCCAGTCCTACCTTTCTTCTGTCTGCTCTGTCATGCAGCTGGAGGAGGAACAGGATGTCTAAAGACGTGTCTGCCTCTTGCCCTCTAGTGCAGCACACAAGCGGACTGACTAATTGCAGCTCTTTAAAGAGTGTCTGGGAAGGCAGACATTTTGGTAACTGAATGTGAAGTGATCACTGAGGGCTGCATGTGAAACTCAGCTTTCTAAACTGAGCGGGAAATAAAATAAAGAGTCAGTAATCAGGGAATTGAGAAGAGTTACAGGAAGTTATCATAGCTTGAAAAATTCCCTGTCCTGAATGCAAATGGATGAGGTTACAAATGAAGATTCCAGTCAGAAAGACCTTCTCAAGTTGAATAAAGTCCTGATCTCCACATTGTTTTCCCTCAGATATGGATGCCTTAAGATTGACATTCAAGGTGTTTGGAAAAGGGAGCTCGGGAGCTGCATTTTTTTGTGCCCAGCTCTACACATTGGAACTCTTTCCAACTGAAATCAGGTAAGAATTTAAGGAAATGTGACCAGAACATCAACAGTCAATGATGGTAAAATGTTCCTATGAAGCATTGAGGCAGGTGTTGATGTACTGGATCATTGGGTTGAAAACACAGCCCTTGAATATTCAATTTAATTCAGTTGAACCATTACTTACTAATTGACTTCTAGAAGTCAGACACTATGCTTGGTGCTGAGGATAGAAAGGCAAAAATAAAACCATCCTGTCCTCAAGGAACTTCCATTCTATTCACTTTGCTTGAAAGGTCAGTATTCAAAGGATGGACGTATAATGCTGACATCAAATGCTTCCACAAACATCTCTCTAATGTGCGGTTCTCATACCCTTCTGCTCTGCCTTTTCTGGCTAAGGAAGAGCAATAAAGTGATTGACAGCAGGAAAAGGCTTATAAATCCGTCTGAAGGATGCTTGTCTGAGGTCACTGGGTTACCAGAAAGCCTGTTCTTTTTCCATTGGAGGCTTATTAAGTTGCTAGGCATTAGGTGGCTTTTGTACAGGTGCTTTTTAGGCCAGCAACTAATCCGATTTGCTCCAGCTACAAAGTGGGGATGTTTGATGGAGAAGCGTAAAGTTTCTGAGGAACGATGAAGAAAATGTATTTAAAAATCACAATGTGGGAGAGAACATATATTGGGGTGGGGAAGGGCAGAGGAAGGAAAGAAGCCACAGAAAGGGAAAAGGGATCATAAGCAAGCAAGCCCTCTGTCCAAGGTGCTGACCTTTCCATCCTCTTTACTAACAGTAACATTCAGGCATTCACAAGTTTTGTCAAATCTCAACATCCATTGGAGTTAATTCTTCTAGGTCTTGTGAACTCCCTCAGCAGTGCAGCCACCTGTCCTTGCAAACCTCTTGCTGTCAGATCCATTATTCTGCCAAACGTTTCCCTCCACAGCCCGACCTTCTCTCTCTTTGACGTTAATACCTCCCTGATCACAATGGTAAAAAGAGGAGCAGGGTACCTTAATGCTATGTTTCCTCTCTATAGACAGCAAGGTGCAGTGGGAACAACACTGGCACTGAACGGAGAGTACCTGGGTTCAAATCCTGCCTGCCTCTCATGCTAACTCCATTTGTGGCATTGGACAATCCCTTCTCTGACACAGTTTGCTCCTTTGTGCAATGAGAAGAATATTAGATTAGATGGTGTTAGGTCTCTTCAAAATGTAGATTTATGTCTTTGTAGCATGTTTGTTTACAAACTCATAATAACCTCTCGTTGCTATATTCAGGAAAACATACCAGGGTCTCTGTAGGCTCCCAGGAATGTGAGGGGTTTTATAATGAGAATAACTAAAAAGATCTGAGACCTATGAAAATCACCCAACCATAAAAGATTTGTCTTCATTTCAGGGAACAATCTTTTGTACAACATTGAGATAGAAGTCAAAATTTTAGGTCATTTCTTTATACGATACTTCGTTGGAGCTTTTTTGAGCCTAGAGACCAAGGTCATGGGCCTGTTATAAGAGGATGATGATAAGGATGGGGAGTTAGGTAAGCATGATATTCCCTGGGAAATGGGAACCAACAATTGCAGGCCTTGTGACATCCATTAGAGGGTCGAATCAGCACTTCATGTTTGCTCCCATTGATGGGAGAGTGTTGTAATGCCAATGGTACGGTCTCCATTGAACTCATCATGTGCGGATGTTCAAGGGAAATTTTCTTCTGCTCCCTATTAGTGAAAGTGGAAATGTATATTACATTCAATGCAATACAATGTTCATTGGCATCTCTACTGTAGTGGTTAAAAATGAAAAACATTTGAAAGGCTATGGGGATGGTCTGACTCTTCACATGTTCTTGAGTAACTGTTCAAGTAAAAAATAAGTGAAGAAAGCCTTCTCTTGTGTTTATATATATATATATATATATATATATATATATATATATATAATATTATATATTATATATCAAAGTATGTATGTATGTGTGCCTGTGTGCGCAGACTCTATGGAGAGTCCAAACCACTTTAGGACCAAGAACTCTGTGAGAAGGACCAGATAAAAAGTTTACAAGGGATAAAATTAAGCCAAGAGACTATTTTAGGTCTAACGCAATGTGTGTTTAAACAAGGTTACTGGCCTAGAGACAGCAAGGTGCCTCAAAGTTACTCTGGATCTTGATAGAACATAATGTAGCCCATTATTTAAAGTTTCCCAGTGGCAAAGAATTTATTCATGTCAAAGGCTGAGCAAGTAGCTTGTGGCTCTGGGCTGAGTGACCTGCTCCCCCTCACCTCTCGGCCACACACACACACACACACTTAACAAGATAATTACTGAGATCTGTCTATTCATCTTCCACCCTGTTATGGGAAAGGTGCTGAGCTAGGAGTGAAGGAAGCAGTGGAAAACAAGGTGGCATTTGTCCTAAAGTCATTTATGTTCTAACTTTTGTTCCAATTTTGTTCACTTCCAGGCAGAAGGGATTGAATATGGGTATTTTCAGTTCACGCATTGGCACATTCGTGGCTCCCCTTGTCTTCATTGTTGGCAGCTATATCCCTCTTCTGCAACCTCTGTTGTTTGGAGCCCTGTCCATCCTTTCTGCCGTTGCCGCCTCCTTACTGATTGAGACCCATGGCCTCCCGCTGTTGAACACCATCCATGAGGCAGAAAACAGGTCAGCTCTTGACTCCTATTAGTGAAAGTGTAAATTTAAAGGAGATACAAGGTGCCTTTGAGGTTCTACTTTCCTCTGGGCTCAGAATATGTAACAGTGCTGGAGGAAATACTTTGGGCAGTTTCAGAGTTATCACCATAAGCCCAAGTTCCATAACCCAGTGTCCAATTCTCTTCTTTCTATGCACTGTTAAAACAAGATAACCAGAATAATACATTGAATTGTATTAAAGTGACCATTACTGGGAATCCAAATACTTGGAGATACCTGTGTAAATGTCTTAGAGGTATATCATATATAGAGGTATATCATATATATAAGTTCAATTATCTCATTACAATTTTCTTAATTTTAATGTATGTTAATAAATATCTATTAAGCACCTACCACGTGTAGTGTAGAGTAGCTAGGTGGCAAAAAGCATAGAGTACTGGCCCTAAACTCAGGAAGATTCATCTTCCTGAGTTCCAATTTGACTTTAGCTGTGTGACCCTGGGCAAGTCATTCAACCATTTCTCTCAGTTCCTCTTTTGTGAAAAGATCTGGACAATGACATGATAAACTGCTCCAGTGTCCTTGCCAAGAAAACTCCAAATGGGCTCATGAAGAGTCAGGCACAACTGAAAGAGTGGACAATATTTCGAAAGGCAAAGTGGGAATACAAAAGTGGAAATACAAAGAAGGTACAAATCTTATCTCGTCATTTAGATTATTATCTGGTTGGGGGAAATACAAGTATGAAAATAACTGTGTTTAAAAAAAGAGGTTCAGGCAAAGACTGATGGAAAAGTTTAGGTGGGAAGCAGGCACACACTTGAAGAGTCACTAAGGACTTCATGGAAGAAGCATGGATTGTCTGCTCTCCACATAGATGAGAATGTCATTCTGCTTATGCCAAGGAGAGGAGCACATCTTTTCAAAGCTGGCTGTATTTTCTCTCAATTTCCCCAATATATACAACAATGAAGAAAAGTTAAAATACTTCTCCACTGCCACCTCAAGACCATGCTAACATTGCTTACCAAGCAGTCCCACTTACAAATACAATATCCAATACACTTTTTACCTCCATAAGTGTTGTAGACACCAATTTATTCCCTGGGTTAGAGGTGGGGGTGGTGGTGGGGGTGGAGGTGGGTGCGGGTGTGTCCTAAGTCTGATCTGTTTTCTCATTGCCAACTAGCAAAGGATCACCCCTACTCCATTGCCCTCAGATTCTCTCCAGGTCTTGGTGGTTAGCTTGTATTGGAGGAATACCCTGACCTTATCCACAATTTCATCCCTTGAGCCTTTTTGTTGTTGTTGAGCCTTTTCAGTCATGTCCAACTCTACGTGATCCCATTTGGGGTTCTTTGGCAAGCATCCTGGAGTAGTTCTCCATTTCATTCTCCAGCTCATTTTACAAATGAAGAACTGAGGCAAACAGAATGAAGGGGTTTGCCCAGGGTCACACAGCTAGTCAGTGTCAGAGATTTGATTTGAACTCATATAGATGAGTCTTTCTGATTCATAACACAGTGCTCTATCCACTGGGCCACCTATCTATCTTCCCTGAGATTCTACCAATGCATTTTTATTTATATGTTCAGCTAAATACACTGGAGACATTTGTAGACTTGAGAATTAGCCATTTACTTCACAATAAGGCAAAATGCATAATAATAGCATCACATTCGCTCCCATATTAAAACAAAACAGGGATTAAAACATCAATCCACACATGGCCCAGGGTCACTTTCTCCTAACTATGCACACATTTTCTATGGGGGAGAGTGGCACACACTGAGAGTCACCTGCCAAAGAGGGACTTGAGAGGAGAAAACCCATGTCATGGAGGTTTCTCACAACTCTGCAACTGTAGTATATGTTCACATCCTCTTATTATCCTGAGACCTATGCCTAAAAATAGGACATAGCCTCTGTGTGTAGCTGATTCTTGCTCTGCCATCCTGACTTGGTCCAGGCTGCGCTTGATTGACCCTTCACTAGCTCCAATATCTCAGTTAACCTGGTTGATCTTCTCTGCTCTGATTCTCTGCTGTGAAGCTGTCTCTCTGCTCACTTATATGTACTCTTCTGGAGCAGCTCTACTATCCATCACTTCCAGCCTCAAACTTAGAGGATTCATTTCTGAAATCTGTCCTTTCCCTCGTTCTTTCTCTTCTCTTTCTGAGTTCAAACATTTGGCAGTATTTGGAAAGGACTTTCCTTTTACTAAAGATTAATAACCATATTCTCATCTTATGTATATGACCAGTTAAATTTACATTTGTCCCTTATCATAGAACTGTTCTAGTGTCTGCATCATTCCAGTACATGCAGTTTGCCACAAACATGACTGTCTCAGAACTTTGACTCTTTCTCTTGGAACTCATCTTCAGACAAGTGAACCATCAAAGCATCCTTAACTAAGAAAAAGCTCCTCCATATGAGAAGGCAGGACCTTAAAAGGACAGGACCTGGACAGATAGGAACTCAACCTTTTCTTGCACATCTTCTCCTCACACATTCCAATGCCACCCTAGATAGAATGTCCTCTCCTTGAAGGTAGGGGCTCTGGCAACTTTTATCTTGGTGTTCGCAGTGCCATGCACATAGTAGGTGCTCAACAGCAGATGGACAAACTGATCATGTTAACTTACCCAGATTTATTTCAAGACTCACCATTCTTAGCCCAGGTTTCTTTCCACATGAAAACCTCCCTTACCCCAGATTTCAGAGTCCTATCTTCTAGCTGGGACAGACTTTGCTTTTACTGTCTAACGGCAGAGTTGTTTTGTTTCTATGTTCTTTCCTTGACCAGGGTGAAGAGGGCACAGTGTCTGACAGGAAATGCCAGTCAAGATGTACAGGAGAGACCATCCTTGCTTATCCCTGAAATGCCACAAGCTGGGAGCACAGCTGAATATTTTCCTGTGGGCTCTCAACTGCACTTCTGAAAGACTCCGATGTCTGAACAAAGCTTGATTATTTTTGCTTGTTCTGAAGTGAGATGTATCTTTTCTTAATTGAGAGTGCACTCTGTGATTGCTGAGAGAGTGGAAGAAGGTGACCTGCAGTTCAGTACATGAAGTTGAGTCTTAATTGTTAAGCTTCATTCTTCTAAATGAGTCTAATAAACAATGAAGAGAAACACAAATTCTCCACTTGGCTATGTGCTGCATGGTACACACTGAGACCTCTCTCACTACTTCGGGAACTGCACAGACCATGGCAACATGTTCTTCCTCTGGGAAGGCATGTTTAGATTGTTGTCGGGTGCTGAGGCAAACATCGGCTGGCCCATTCATTATATCTCTTTAGTCTGCCAAGCCAGACCTGTCTTCCCATGAGAGATGGAAATACATAGCAAAGTAGGAAGGATCGTGGACAGACAAAATAGCCTCTTGAACCTTGTAGTTCTTTGAGGAATATCCAAAGGGACCTTCATTAAGGGCATTGTCCTCTCTTTGAGGAGAGCATCTTTAGTCAGAGGATCTGGGTTCAAATCCCAGTAGTGCTACTTCCCACCTCTATGGCAAGTCTCTTATTCTCTCTGGGCCTCAGTTTCCTTATCTGTAAAATGATAAGGTTTGACTAGATGGTTCTAAAGTCTCTTCCAGTATCTTCTGCTCTTCTCCTCCAGATCTGCCCACATGCTAGTACACATCACCATATCTGAACACTGTAATTTCCAACAAATTCTACAACACTTTTAAATCCAGTGAAACCCTCCTTCTTTCTGCCTCTGCCACACATGATCATTCAGCTACACCAAGAGATGGCTTGACTTTTCATCTTGCCCTCGCTCACAAATGTTCTGCTGCCATGTGTGTGAGCTCTGATGATCCCTTATCTAATTATAATCTGTTGCCATTCTAGCTCTCAGGCCTTACAGGCCTGGGATTGTTCTTTGTCTTTGCTGGGACTTCCAGTCACTGGACCTCTCACTTGTTTCCTGGGCCATCATCCCTACACTGGCCACACTTCCCCATCTTGACTCCTTTATCGACAAGTTCATGTCCACACTGTCCTCTTCTTTCAAGTACTGTGGTCTCTTTATCCTGTTGCTGATCTTGTTCTGCCAAGCCTTAGCCCTGAAATACACTCACCACACACTGCCTTCATCCCTACTCTCATGTTATGGGACTAAGGTGGAGAAAAATCACTAAACAGTGCCCTCAATCCACCATAAATCTGCGCTGTTTAATCTGAACTGGGTCAACAGCTCTGCAAGGAAATCTTTCAAGTCTCTGAAATTGAGTCAGTGTCCTTCCCTCCACAGAAGCTTTTCCAAATCTTTCCACCCCTTCTTAAATCTCTCCTAGCTGCCCTTGCACCACCCTCTCAGCTCAGAACCTTGCCTCATATATCTTGAGTAAATGAGGCCGTTTGTCAAGAGCTTCCTCTTCTCCTTTCCTTAGCTCCCACATGCCTTTTGCCACTATCTCCACTTTCACTCCCTTCTCACGTCATAAGATGGCCCTTCTCCTTGTCAAAACAAACTCCTCTAAGGGTACAATTGATCCCATTCCATCCCATCTTCTCCAATTGATGGCCCCCTCCATCATCCCCATACTCTCTGTTATACTCAATGTCTCTGGGGCTACAGTCTTCTTCTGTACAGCTTATAAATATGCCTATATCTCCCCCATCTTTAAAAAATCTCTGACTTGACTCTTCCATCCCTACTGACGCTATTCCCATTTCTCTCCTCCCTTTGGTGATTAAACTCCTTGATAAGGCTGTCTAGAACAGCTGCCTCAACTTCCTTTCCTTTCTGCAGTGTGACTCAGTTGAAACTGCTGTCTCCAAAGTGACCACTCACCTTGAATTGCCAAATCAAATTGCTTTTTCTCAGACCTCATTCTTCTTAACACCTCTCCAGTCTTTGACATTGTCAAACACTATCTTCTCTTTGGTACTCTATTCTCTCTACGTTTGGTGGGTGTATATTTCTTGTGGTTCTCTTACCTGACTGCTCCTTCACATTCTTGTTTCCTGTCTCTTCATTCCCCACAGTCATAGGCTCCCCCAGGGTTATGGCCTGGGCTCTCTTCTCTTCTCCCTCTATACTTCCAATTAATGATCTCATCAGCTCCTATGAATTCATTTATCATCTATGTTGACAATTTTCAGCTTTATATATTTAGCCCTAATCTCTCCACTGGCCTCCAGGTTCATAGTCCCAGCTGCCCATTGGACATGGCCAACTGGATGTTCTGCAGACTTAAACTCTCTGAATTGATTTTTACCCTCCTCCTGTCCCTCATCCCTCCCTTCTTCCTGCGTTCTCTGTTACTGATGAGGGTACACCATGTTCCCAGTTACTAAGCCTCACAACCTCATTTTTATCCACCATTTCTCACTCTCACTCCAACTCTCCTATATCCAATTTATTGGCAAGGTCTGATGTTACTCTCCTAAAATCTTTTCCATCTGCCCCTTCTGCCCTCTGACCCCACTACCCCCTTAACCCAGGCCTTCAGCATCTCATGCCTGGATCATTGAAACTGATTGCTGCTTGTTCTGCCTGCCTCAGGTTTTGATCTATTCCAGTACATCATTCCCTCAGCTTCCAGTGTGATCTTCCTAAAGCACAGCTCTGGACCCTATGCAATACTCTCCAGTGGCTCCCTTTCACCTCCAAGATCCAAGACAAAATCCTCTGCTTGCCATTTAAATCTCATTAAAAAACCCAGGCCTCCTTGCTCTTCCTAGTACAAAACACTTCACCTCTCTACTCCGGGCTTTTTCTCTACCTCCCCTGCCAGGAACTTTCTCCCTCCTCATCCCCTCCTCCTGGCTCCACTGGTGTCTCTTAAGCCCCCATCGAATCCCACAAGAAGCCTTCCCTGATCCCCCTGAATTTTTGTGTCTTCCTTCTCTTGATGAGTCACAATGTGTCCTGTACGTAGCTTGTTTGTACACAGTCTTTAGACTGTGAACTCCTCAAGATTGGAAGCTGGCTTTTGCCTTTCTTTGTAACCTGGCCCCTAATACAATGCTTGGCACACAGTAGGCACTTAAACATTTAAGGACTGACTAACAGTCAAGCAGCCATAAGTCCTATCTTTTCCTCCCGGTTTTTCCCCCTCAAACCAGACAGAAGGCATTGGAGTTGCAACCAGGCACCTCTGAGAGGTGAGCCCTCTGTCAAGCTATTGATCACACTGGAGACCATAACATTCAAGTATCAATAGTAGAACTGTTGACCACTTTAAAGCTGTCTGTCCTTTAGAAAAGCAGATCAAAGAACCTGTGCTAGCAGCCATCCTGGGTGTGCTGGGGTGCTTGCTAAATCTGGAAGGAAATCTCCTTTTGGTTTTTATCCCTTTGGTTTACAGACCTAGTATTAATATTGCCGAGTCAAAGGGTACCTTTGGGCATAGTTCCAGATTGCTCTCCAGAGTGGTTGGATCAGTTCACAACTCCACCAACACTGCATCAGGGTCTCAATATTCCAATATCCCCTCCAACATTTGTCATTTTTCTTTTCTGTCATATAATCTGAACTGACAGGCATGAGCTGATACCTCCAAATTCTTTTCATTTGCATTTTTCTGATCAATACTGACTCAGAACCTTTTTATATGGCTGTAGATAGCTTTGATTACTTCTGAAAACTATGTGTTCATATTCTTTCACCATTTGTCAATTGGAGAATGGCTCTAATTTTTATAACTTTGACTCAGTTCTCTACGTATTTGAGAAACTAGGTCTTTATCGGAGCCGTTTGCTGTAAATTTTATTTCAGTTATGATTACTAATTGTATTTCCCTCCATCCTATTTTCTTCCCATTCATTCTACTCTTTCTCCTTTCACCCTTTCCCTGCTATAAAGTGTTTTGCTTCTGACTTCTACCTCCCCTCATCTGACCTCCCTTTTCTTAGCAGTCCCCTTTATTTGAACCCTTTCCCTTCCTACTTTTCTGTAGGGTAAGACAGCTTTCTATACCATAGTTAATGCCTATGTTCCTCCCTCCTTGAGCCAATTTCGAGGAGAGTTAAGGTTCTAGAGTCAGCCCCCTCCACCATCCTTTCCATCCAGCTTCCCTGGCTCCAGAAAGCCTGGCTCCAAGCTTCGGGATGATTGCCACACACAGAGCCCTTCTCTGCAGCCCTGCCCTTTAAATGGGTCTCTCTTTGTCCTGTGAGTAACAACCACCCTCCGCTGCCCTCCTCCCGACTGCCTGCCAGGGCGTTTCGTTCCAAGTTGCAAACTTCTCTATCTCTCTGTTTCATTTCCCTCTTTTTCCTAAGGCACTTTCTTTTCCCTCATCCTCATTCCGGTTCGAGGCTCTTCCTGTTGGCTGTTCATCACGGATGTGGGAGCTTGTGAAATGCTTTGGAAAGCCAAGGGTTCTTGTATCTCCCCGAAGGCTCTGTT
>CM053592.1:190522546-190538693 GCA_028646515.1 Pseudochirops corinnae | reverse complement strand
ATATGTGTATGTATATGTATATATACATTTGTATTCCCTTCACCTATCCTCATACTAAGAAAAGTTTCATCAGTTACAATTGTAACTTGTTACTTTTCCATGTTGTCATGTAAATAGTTCATCTTTGATAGGTACCTTATGATTTCTTTTCCGTGTTTGTCTTCTCATGCTTCTTGTGTTGGAGTGTCAAACTTTCTTTTCAGTTCTGGTTTTTTCAACAGGAATGTTTGAAAGTCCTCCACCTCATTGAATGACCATATTTTCCCCTGGAAGACTATGCTCAATTTTGCTGGGTAGGTGATTCTTGGTTTTAAAACCCACTCATTCTTTAGGATTAGATAATTTTGTTTCTAATTAATTTTCATCTATGGTCCAAAAGTCCTTTACCAAACATAATTTTTATTGCATTGTGGTTCCAAAAAAAGTGCATTTAATGTTTCTGATTTTCTGTGTTGGTTTGTGAGGTTTTTGTGCCCTAATAAATGGTCAGTTTTTGTGAAGGTGCCATTTACAACTGAGAAAAAAAAGGTATACTCCTTTCTATTCCCATTTAATATTCACCAGAGGTCTATCATATGGTCTAAAATTCTATTCATCTTCTTAACTTCTTTCTCACTTATTTGATGGTTAGATTTATTTAGGTTTGAGGAAGGTAAAATGAGGGCTCCTACTAGCATTGTTTTACTGTCTATTTCCTCCTATTTTAATTTAATTAATTTAATTTAACTTTTCCTTCAATAATTTGGATGCTATTAATTCATTGTTTATGGCACCTTTTCACAAAATTCTGTTTCTCTGATTATCTTTATAAATTGGGTCTCGTTTTGCTTTTTCATTGTCAGATCTTAATTGCTACCCTTGCCTTTTTTTCACTTCAGGTAAAGCATAATAGATTCTGCTCCAGTCCCTTATTTTAATTCTCTATATGTTTCATACGTATCTCTTGTAAACAATCTATTGTTGTATTCTGGCTTCTAATTCATTCTGTTATCTGCTTGTTTTATATGTTAGCTCATCCCAAACAGAACAACAATTTTAAAAGGAAGTGTTTTTCAGATCACTACATCTCTCCCTGCCTTCTTAAACAGAGTATAGGAAATCATAATTTAAACTTTAAACTTCACTTGGTTATTCTAGGGATGGAAGGTTAATAAGGAAGCTAGATGACTTAAAAGCAGGATTAAAAGCAGGAGTCAGGAAGACTCTTCTTCCTGAGTTCAAATCCCACCTCAAATGCATACTAGCTGTGTGATCCTGGGCAAGTCACTTCACCCTGTTTGCTTCAGTTTTCTCATCTTTAAAATGAGCTGGAAAAGGAAACGGCAGACCCCTCCAGTATCTTTGTCCAAAAAAATCCCAAATGGGGTCTCGGAAGAAGGACACGACTAAAAGCAACCGAACAGCAAAGGAGGTGGGGGGGGGGGTGGTTAATGCCTTTGGGTTACCCTCTGCTATAGTTATCTGGGTCTGGGTCTGCTTTCCTCCCTCCTCTCTAAGATCAAGCCATCCACAATCATTCCAACATCCTTAGGCTAATCCCAAATTTCCCATCTCTGCTAAATTCCTCTTTCTAATTATTGTAGACAGAGCAACTGAGTAAATAGTAACCAGCCCAGAGAAGTTTGAGAAGAGGATGAGTCAGAAAAACACCCTAGAGGAAGGCTTTAAAGGACAAAGGAGCTGCTCCTTTTATTACTACAGCTAAGGAGGGAGCCTTTTGAGCTGGAGTCTAGGGGACTTCTGCTCCTAGAAGCCTTAAAATGACTCAGAGAGGGCCCCCTTCCTGCCCAAGGGCCCCAGTTTGCACACTGGATCCAGGCTCATTCTCAATAAATTCTGGGGCAAAGCCTACATAGGGAATTCTAGTAGGCAGTGGACTTTTGGAAAGCAGCACCATTCCTTGAACTCTGTGGATCTCCACAGCACACACCAGCACAGGCAGAAGGGCACACAATTGTTCCAGTCTCAAAAAGTTTGCTCATGTTAGCTGACATAATCCTCTAGCTTCATTCTCAGCAGGAGAGGGACGTGGAGCCAGGAGGAAATACAAGATTTGTACAAGGCAAACATACTTGGGATGATTGTGTAATAAGAGTCTGACGCATATGCAGAATGCCTCTCCTCTGGCTCTGGCCCCCCACCCTCCCAAAAAAGGCGGTGACACTGTTGGCCTTCGCTCCTGGATCTCTCCAGGGTCCTTCCATTCCATGTCTTTACCGGTCTCCCGAAAGCAAGTTCCCTGCCTGCCACGCCACACCAGATCCCCATTACAATAACGACAAAATAAAAATCACTTTTCTGTTGCCTTAAGGTTTGCAAAGCCCTTTACAAACATCTTATCTGAGCCTCACAAGATCTTCAGGAGGCAACTGCTATCATTACTATATCACTGTATATTGTTATGTCACACGTTACAATACATTATTATATTATTATCTTCACTTTACAGAGAGGGAAACTGAGGCAAATGGTAATTAAATTACTTGTTCAGGGTCACACAGCTATAAAGTCTGTCAGGTTGGGTTTGAACTCGAGTCTTTCTGACTTCAGGTCCAACGCTCTAACCACTGACCCACCAGCTGCCTCCCTGTTTTTCATTCTTTAAGATGTTCTCTTTTGTTTTCACATCTCCTTCATTGCCAAACATGTCCCTCCTCCTCCCCTTTCCAGAGAGCCATTCTTTGGGCCACAAATAAAAAAACAACATTTAAAAAGCTGTTCAGCAAAACCAGTCCACACAGTGGTAGGTGGTAGCTCTAGTAAAGCCAGAAGGGAAGCCTCCGTGCCTCTGCTTAGGCCATGTCCCAGGCTGAGAGTGCTCAACCTCCTGACCTCCCTCCACCTCCTGGACCCCCTCATTCCCATCCAGGCTCAACTCAAGACTACCTCCGTCACAAGGTCTTTCCTTATCCTTCTTTTCCTTTCCTTCAATTAGTGTTCTGATTATCATCTGGCAAAAGAAAGATAGGCAGACAGACAGATGGATAGAGATAGACAGATGGAAAAAAAGAAAGAGATGATTGATAGACAGGTGGATGGTTGGATAGATAGATAGATAGATGGATGGATAGATAGATGGATAGACAGATGGATAGAGATAGATGGATATATAGATAAATAGGTGAAAGATTAATGATTGATCAATGATTGACAATCCATAATTAATCAATGTTGTAAGTTCTCCCATGTCCTCTGTGTGACCCAGGACCTGCCAAAAACCCTGACTCTAATCCTGAGAATCGTAGGAGCCAGGAAGCAGCTGAAGTCAACAAACTCGTGCGACTGGGAGCTTGGCGAAGCTTCCCCTTTTCTATGATAAAGAAGCATGTTTTGGGAAAAGGAGGCCAAGTTCTCACAAAACACACTTCATATAGCTAGGTACTGACATCCATCTTGGGTTTTGACCAAACCCAGGGGCGTGTGGTCTACATTCCCTATTTCTGTCTTGGCTCTGTGCCTTCTTTGTTCCAACTAGTACTAAAGAACTGGACATACCCTCCGACTTTGGAGTCTCATCCAAGGAGAGGACCCTGTACCTGGGACTTTCCCATCAGGACCCTGATCAGCTGTCTGGGGGCTCCCTGGCCAGAGGGATCAGGAGTTGGTGCTTCCCTGAATTGGTGATGTTTTCTGTTTCTGTTATTATCTGTATTTTACTGCTTATCTGCATAGTGTTGTTTATTTTATGTTGTTATCAAAATCACTGTCCTTCTACTCCTATGCTTATCTGATTGCTAATTATTAAAGAAAGCTTCTATTTCCTTTGGAGGGCGCATCTTATTGTAGGAGTGAATCTGAACTACTTTCCCATTAAATTTATGATAGATAGATAGATAGATAGATAGATAGATAGATAGATAGATAGATGATAGGATGGACGGATGGCTAGATAGACATTAGGATAGAGAGATAGATAGAGAGACAGATAGATAGATAGATAGATAGATAGATAGATAGATAGATAGATAGATAGATAGATAGATCGATCCTGTATTTTTCTGTGGAAATGTAGAGAAACCGCTCCTGGCTGCCTGTGTCCTGAAGGGGCCTGTTAGAACAGTTGTCACCCAGGACAGCTTTGTTTTCGGCAGTAGAGAACAAAAGCCTTGAAAGGCAGGGACTGTGTCCTTTCTCTCTGTGTGTCCCCAGAGGCTGGCGCAATAGAGGCACGTGGTAGGTGCTTAATAAATCCTAATTGCTTGACTGATGGGATGAAATCACACCAGAGAAGAGCCCTGAGAAGCACTGAGAGGCACCGGACCGAGCACGTCCTCCTCACACACGTGCAGAGGCACGGAGAGGGGCGGCTTGCGATGCCGCAGCATCTCCTGCTCGGTCAGACCGGAGCTCGGGAGCGCAAGCTTGGAGCGCCACCTGGTGGCTTATGCGGAGGCCACATGCCGGTTAGTTGTCCCAAGCTCTGACCTTCAGAGCTTCAAAGAGAGATGTCCACACATTTAACAGAAGTAGGACCTTCCTTCTAGGGTCACCTGGAGGCCATTTCCTACAGGTGCCTTTCTTGATTTCCCTAATTTTTGTGTGTGTTCTCTTCCTCTCCAAATTATCTTGCATTTACTTATCTGTGCAAATATATTCTCTGCCTTAGAATGTTAACTCCTTCAAGGCAGCCCTGAGCCTGGAGTCAGGAAGACCTGAGTTCAAGTCCAGCCTCTGACACTTACTAGTCATGTGACCTTAGGCAAGTCACTTAACCTCTGTCTCAATTTACTTAATGATAATAGGGCTAATGATAACATTCCCCCCCACCATGAGACAATATTTCTAAAACACTTAGCATGCTGCCTGCCTTATTATTAATAAGCTAATAATTCCCTTCCCCCAACTAACTTAAATCTGAATTCACTCTCGCCAGGGATCCAGGTGGTGGAGATGTGTGGGCTCCTTTCAGAAGTCTTTGTGTTGGGGGTCATAGCTTCTCAGTAAAGGTTCATTTGTAAGAACTGACTCATGTCCATTGTCTACTGATGATATCACAGAACTATCAGCTGGTTAAATTACGCGTAGGAGACAGTAACCAGCACTGGGCTTCTGGGACTATTGCCCTGGTACAATGTACAGTGAACACCGACTATCATGTCATTGTCCCTGGCCGGGCCACCATAGTCACTAAACTCAGGAACTGCCGCAGGCAAGGGTTTTGGCCACATGTGCCAGGGCTTGGGCTCCCATTCCTGTCTGTAATAATTTTTCCCAAGTTCCTCTTGCTTCCAATCAGTCCCCACCGAGAGACCCAGAAGTTTCTGACTTCTCAAACTCATGTGGTTACCACCAAGACTCGGGCTGTCCAGCTCAGAATTGCCAGCCTATCCAGGATGGGAGAGGGTGCCTGAACCCTGAGCTCTGCAGGGACCCCCACTGTTACAGTCCAGAGTTGGGGAGCCAGGGTGAAAACTTTAAAAACTGACGCAGCCCCAGCCTGGTTTCAGCAAACTAACTAGGAATGCAGTTGGCAGATTTGTGCAGAACCCCAATTCCAGAAATGTCTCTGGGATCCTAGCAAGAATTAAACATTGTTCTTTTGGATAGTCTCCCGCAAAGACTCGCACCAAGGAATCATTGAATCCAGGAGGCAGAATTCCATTTGAAATCTTTTTTTTCCCCAAATCTGAGTTTCTTCGGCATGGTCCTAAAATTCCCAGGATCCCCTTTGATTTGCATTTCATCACAGTTGGGGGTCCCTCTGGAAAGTGCCTCTTTCAATCAGCGGCTTAGGTCCATATGCGTTTGTAGACCCGGGGACAGCAGGTTCAGCTACCAGAGCATTTCCATAAAGCCCTTCAAAACTAAACAAAGCTTTCTCCATTCACACACAAATATGGTCCTTAGAGCTAGACTGAGTCTAGAGCTTAGAGTTAGTCTTAGAGCTAGACTGAGTCTCCTTTCCCTGCCGCTGCGGGATCAAAACCACCATTTAGCACAATTAGCTCTGAGGTTCTGAGCCTTAGTCCCGGGCCTCACTTTGTTGATTGGGTGCAGACCGTTTACTCTCTTCTCCCCAGGGCAACTCCATCTCTAGAGTCCTCCCCAAAGGCACCAGGGGCCTGAGGAAGGCCAAGGCAGGTTTCCCTGCATCCATTTCAATGAGCTCGCTCTCCCCCAATCTTGACAACCTTGCTAGTCCCTGCCTGGCTCTGGCCCATCTCCTGGCAGCTTGTGTCGGATGGTGGAACCAAATAAGACACTTGGGGGTGAATCGAGGACTTTTTGTTTAGTTAATGTTTACTTAGCCATGGCAGGACGCAGTCTTCACGGACAGAGGCAGCTCCAGTTGGTTCAGCTGCAGGAAGCTCACCTGCTTGAGTCCCCCATTGTTTCCCTGCAGCCAAGCATTGGGGCGCATCGGGTGCACCTCATATTGTTTTGTTCTCTGGTGACCCAAGAAGTCACGTCAAGAACCTTAGCCACTAAGCCAGAGCCGTTGGAGTCGTGATGGCAGCAATAATTGACCTACTGCAGTGGGTGTAATAATAATAGCTAGCCTTTACAGGGGCCCTACTATGTGTCAGGCACTGGGTAAGCACTTTATCATTATTGTATCAGCTGATCCTCACAACAACCCTGGGCTTTTGTTATCCCTATTTCACAGATGAGGAAACTGAGGCAGATAGCAGCTGACATCCAGCTAGTGACTGAGGCTGGATTTGAACTCAAGTCTCTCTTACTGCTGGTACTCAACCCACCACACCACCTGCTGCCATTTCACAAGGATGGTTTCAATATATTTTAAGGTAAAACTATCCCATGATACATGGCAGAAGAAAGAGTTCCAATTCTTGCTCCCACTACAAATGGCAACAACTAGGACACTGGCCATTGACATGAGAGAGGAGAGAGGCACCTTAGAATGGGGACTCAGAGCAATAGCATTAGAAGTCACTCCCAGCCCCTTGGAGTTATCCACCTAAACCCTGGTGGAGTTGGGGTGGGAACTAATCTACTAGCCAAAATTAGGATTAAAAAAGCAGCTCCAGCATTTTGCAACAGTATCAAGATCAATGACTTTGCACAGTATTCCAAAAGAGCTCTGTAATCATTTAAAAGTGTTCAATATAACCATCCACACTGGGAAAACCAAGTGGATGAAGAGTGCCAGACTTTGAAGTATTCAGACTCATAGGCAGGTAGAGCTGATCCCACTGTTCACATATCTTAGATGGACGATGGGCTAGTACCAGAACCCATCAGGTAGAAAACAGAAAGAATTGCTTTTAGGAAATTGTGCACTGCTCTGAATGTCCCCATTTCTCCCATTTTTTAAGCAACAGTCTTCCTTTGAAGTTTCAAGTCAAGACACAGTACTGTGTCCAATGAACTGAGGTTGAAGGTTATACACAGGGTATTAGGGAGAGGCTCCAGATGGGGGAGGGGAGGGGAGTGGGCTGCTGAACCTTATTAACAAAGACTCATGCAAGAGGCTGGCTTGGTGGCCAAACCATGGGAGTCCAACTTTCTCCCTTGTTGACCAAATGCAGGCTGGGCCTCAATTTCTTCTTTGTGATAGCAGCTTCCACTATGCCTTGGGTATTCAAGCAGGCAAGGGTTGTTGTTATTAAGTGAATCAAATGTGATGATTTTTGTTTGTTCTCATTTTGCCTTAAAGCTTTCTGTAATTAATAATAAAAGTTCCAGTGAACTAAACAAACAAACAAAAAGCCAAGAGGAGGACTTGGGGCTATTGTGTGGCCAGGAGAAGAGGGAGGTCATCCTGTGGGGAGAGCCAGGGACCAGTCCATGGGTTTGGTCAATCAATCTTTACCAAGCACCTAGAGAGTGCCAGGCCTTGGGCTAAGTGCTGGGGGTGCAAAAGGAGGCAAAAGACAGTCCCTGCCCTCAAGGAATTTATAGTGTAATGGTGGAGGCTCCATGCAAAACTGTGTGCGTGTGCGTGTGTGCGTGTGTCTCCAAAGCAAGCTATATACGGGGTAAATATTCGATAATTAACAGAGAGGAAACCCTGGGATTCAGAGGGGTTGGGAAGCCTGTAGAAGAGGGAGATTAGGGCTGGGATTAAAGGAGGCCGGAGAGTTAGCCTTAGAGCTGAGGGGGGGCCTGGCCTGGCCGGCCATGCCTGGAGCCAAGAGATGGAGAATCTCCTTTGTAGCAGTCAGGAGGCCAGTGTCCCTGGAGGGAAGAGTATGTGATGGGAGGCGGGTGTAAGAAAACTGGACCAAGGAGGAAGGGGCAGGTTAGGAAGAGCTTTGAAGGCCAAATGGAGCCTTTTGTATTTGACCCTGGAGGCCACAGGGAGCCCCTGGAGTTTAGCGTGTAGGGGGTGATATGATTGGACCTGAATTTTTGGGAAATCCCTTTGGTGGCTGAGTGGAGGCTGCATTGGAGTGGGGAGAGACCCAAGGCAGGCGGGCACACCACCAGCAGCTGTTGCATTATCCAAGGGTGAACCAAGCAGGGGGGATGCCAGAGTGGTGGCAGTGTCAGAAGAGAAAGGGGGCAGATACAAAAGGTCTTGTGAATTTAGGAATGCCAGGGCTTGGCAACAGATTCCAGAGCAGATTGCTGGGCTTCAAGCAGGACTCCTAGATATCTTCCTGCCTGCCCGAGAGGAAGCAAGTGTTGCCCTCTGGCATCACAGAGAAGGTAGGAGCAGGGAGGGTTTAGGGGAGAGGACAGTGAATTCTGCTTTGGACACCTGGAATTTCACTGGACAAGTGGTGTCTAGGGGAAGGCTCCCTGGGTTCTGAGGAAGTCCCTTGTGGAGGCCTGATAGAAGAACATGGACACCAGACACACAGGAGCAGAAGGAAGGAATGGGTTAGATCTCAGATCCATGAATTATATCAAAACCTCAGAAAGTGGTAGATGAGAACTAGCAGGAAAAAATAATTTGAAGAATGGTTCCCTGGTGTTCTGTAAAACCACAACTGAAGGCATTGCCCATGATGGTATTCAGGGTCTCTTATGTAAATCTGTGGGACAAATTCCTACAAGAAATTAGTTCCAGGAAAAAGTGAGTCTCTCTAGAATAAGGGTAGGGAACCTGTAGCCTCATGGTCACATGTGTCCTAGGCCCTCAAGTGCGGCCCTTTGACCAAACCCAGACTTCTAGGCCCTTGAGTGCAGCCCTTTGACCTCTAAGGGTCGCACTTGAGGACTAGAGGGCCACATGTGGCCTTGAGGCAGCAGGTTCCCCAGGCCTGCTCTAGAACAACGGGTGGGCTTCCTTCCACTCAACAGCACACTGCAGAAGCCAGGATGCTTCTTTCCCACCCTGCACTGGCCTCAGTGAAGCTCAGATTCCAGCTGTGCTAACTCAAGGGGGGGGTCTTTATATTTCTGCCCCAGGTCACTGATTTCTACTCCGCTGTCCTGCTCTCTTTGTCTTTTATAGGGTTTAACTCTGCAAACTGTCTCAAGTCACTTTGGGAAGTTATTGTTGCTGTTCAGACATTTTCAGTCGTGCCTGACTTCGTAACCTCATTTGGGGTTTTCTTGGCAAAGATACCCGAGTGGTTTGCTGTTTCCTTCTCCAGCTCATTTTACAGATGAGGAAACTGAGGCAAACAGGGTTAAGTGACTTGCTCAGGATCACACAACTAGTGAGGGTCTGAGGCCACACTTGAACTCATGTCTTCTTGACTCCAGGCCCCACAGCTCTATCCACTGTACCTTCTAGCTACTACTTTTAGAACTAGCTGGGGTATAGACCCTAAATGTAACCCCCACTGAGCCTTAAATCTGGAAGATCCAGGATCCAAGGGAAGGAGCACTTCCCTCAGGCTAACTTAAGCTCTCTCCCATGCTCCTTTTGGCTGTCTCTCTATACAGAAGTGACTTGCCCAGGGTCACACAGCTAGTAAGTGGGACCTAGCTGTCCCCAAACTAGACGTTTTAAAAACAAAAGACATAAATTTTTTTAAAATCAAACTCATTAAGAAAACAATTTTTTTTAAATAAAAACTAATAGATTAAACCATCCTATAATTTATTTTCTTAAAGGTCAGCTAAATGATCCATTTTTAAGATTTTTAAATGGTAAATTACAGGCAAATTGTGAACTATTTGACTCAATAAGAGAAGAAATAAAGCAAGGTTAGCCAGTGTCACCACTAGTATTTAATATATGAAACCTCCAAATCATTTTTAGGTAGGAGTTATTCAGAAACAGCCCTGGGGGTTTTCATGACCTGCAAACTCGGTGTGAGTCAGCAATGGGGCGAGGCCAAGAAAGTGAGTGTCATCCTGGGCTCTGCTAAGAGAGGCCAGGCTTCCAGGAAAAGGGAAGCGGCTGCCCCACTCTGCCCAGATCAGATCTCCTCTGGTTCCGTTCTGGGCCACACGCTTTAAGGACAGCTGAAGAGGGCAAGCAGGAGAGCGCAAAGTGCTGTGTTCATGCCACCCTGAATTAGGACCATTTAGCCTGCAGAAGAAAAGCTGGGGGGAGGGAGGGGCACTGCATAGATGGAAGCTATTTGTAAGCATTTATCTGAAGGGATATCACATGGAAGGCTGGGGGCTCAAGAGCCCCCATTCTGGTGCATTCTTCTCGATTCCAATCCCCCAGTACAAGGAGCACTTCCCCCATATCATAGATAGCTCCAGTATCTTTTAACTAATTAATATCAATTAGCCTTGACAAAGAGATATTCTCTGACAAGCTATAACAAGAAGTTACAGAAGTGCCCGCACCCCAATGCCTGGGGGACACCCTCCCCTAAATCCCTCAGGCCCTGGAGAGAGTGAGCTCAGACTTAAAGCCATTGCTGCAAAGCATCCATCCCCCTCCAAGGTCACTTCTAAGCCTCCATAGCAGCTGGATGAGGCGCTGCGCCTGCCTCTTGGCTGCTCCTTGGCCGGCTATTCTGCTCTGCCAAGCAGGGCTCCACTGACCACAAAATCTGACCTCTAAGCTTCAGATCTGGATTCCAGGTCCCGGGGCCTTTGTAAACTCCCGAAGTCATCACCTTGGCCAGTGAGAGTACTGGACTAAGAGTAAGAAAGGATACAAAGAAGTAAGGAACAGAGGCCGACATTCACTGGCCACAGATGGGAAGATGGGAAGATGGATGGCCAAGGCTCCTCTCCCGCCTCGCCCACCCCTCTGTCTCTCCTTGTCTCTCTGTCTCAGTCTCGGCGTCGCTGTCTCTCTCTGTCTACCCCTTCCCCTGCTATCTCTTTCTCCCTATTTCTGTCTCTCTTTGTCTTTCTGCCTCTGTCTCTTGTCTCTCTGTCTGTCTCTGTGTCTCTGTGTATCTCTCTCTCTGTCTCTCTCCATCCCCTACCCACTCAAAGGCCTACAGCATGTCTTTCCTCAGTCACAGTCCAGAAGGAATGAGCCTAGCCACCTAGTTAGCACCTTTTGTAAGGATTCTCAGTTCTGACTTAGCAGTCAAGTGAAAGGCTCCTCTTCTCATGATAAGCAGACATGCCCAAGCTCCACAGTCCAAGAGGGGATTGCCTCAGCAATCCATCCCTCCTACCACTACCTAAACCATATTTCTCTGGCATTGATCTCACATGGCTCCAGAATCCTGACCCACCTCCAAGTTCTATGTGACTGCTTTAAATAGTCATTTAAGCTCATGGGGATCACAAGACTCATCTGAGGGCAAAATAAGAGTGAGTATGAAGGCTGTCTGGGGGAGGAGAATGATTCCAGGATGCAGTGGAAAAGCAGAAGGATGTGGTAGGAAGGGCTCTGGCTCTGGAGTCAGGAGACCCCGCTCTGATCCTTATTCAAACTTGATGTGGGGCCAGCTCCTTCACTCCCCAAGCCTCATTCTCCTCAGTCAAACTACCTCTAAGAAGGAATAAGAAGGCCTGAACTACCCTGTGATGCTTTCAGCTGAGGTGATGATCATCCCAGAGCTGGAAGGGACGCCGAGGACCAGCCTTCTCATTTTACAGATGAGCAAACTGAGAGCCAGTGTAGTTAAGCAACTTGCCCAAGGTCACACAGATAGTAAGTAGGAGAGCCAGGACTTTCTGACAGGTCTCCCCACTCCAACTTCAGGGTTGCTTTGCAGAAACTGCCTTCTAAATCCAAAATGCTATAAAGATGTAAGTTGTTAGGGACGGCTGGGTGGCACAGTGAATAGAGCACCGGCCCTGGAGTCAGGAGGACCTGACTTCAAATCCAGCCTCAGACACTTAACACTTACTAGCTGTGTGACTTTGGGCAAGTCACTTAACCCCAATTGCCCTGCCTTCCCTATCCAAAAAGAAAAAAAAAGAATCAATAAAAGACATAAATTGTAGTCACGGAGACAGAAGCAGGGGTCATTGACACACCCCCAGGCAAGGCCCCTGTCCCCCGGGAGGTCCTGTAGGATTCTACTGCCCCCTGACCTTGGGCACTCCGGGAAGAACAGACTTTCTCACATCTCTACACATTTTCATTGGCAGTTGACTTTGAGCTGGTTGGTCTCCGTATCTCCTGCTGGACTTTCCTTCTTAATGCCCATAGCCCTGGTCTAGTCACAATGAAGGCCAAAAGGAAGTAGATGCCTCAGGAACATAATAAAAACACAGACAACTTTGAAGATCAATTCAACTCACGTTGGAAATTTTGGTAAACACCTGGGAAATGACTGAGGAGCAGTGACAGCACGCCCTTCCTCCAGGCCTCAGCACCAAGGTCAGGGCCAAGACTCTGGGTCCTTCCTCAAAGGAGGCTCTCCCCGCCCCCGCCCCCCAGCAGCCCGGCCCTCCCACAGGGCCCTTCCCAAGGAGACCCTCTGCTTTAGATGGTTTCTTTGATGTGAGAAGAAATGCCTGTGGGCTGCAGACTCACTTCTTCAGTCTTTTCTTCTGTGCCCCCCTGGGACAGGCATCCTTTGGCCCTAATGAAAGCAAAGGGTGGAGGGATGTGAGCACAGAATGGGAGAACCCCAGAGCTGGGGCCATGGAGCCCAACTCATGCCTCAGCAAGACTCCACAGTGACAGCAATACTGATCAATCATAGTCAGCATGCGTATGGCACTTGAAGGTTGGAAAGCACTGTAAAAATATTATCTCATTTGATTCTCATAACACACTGGGGAGGTAAGTGCCATCATGATCCCCATTGTATAAGTGAGGGAAATGAGCGAACTGTTCAATGAATTGCCCAAGGTCACACAGTTAAGTCAGCATCTGAGGTCGGAGTCAGGTTCAAACCCAATGCCCCCAATCAGTGGTCATCCAGCCTTGGGTAGAAGACCTCAGGCTAGAGAGTCTCCCTCCACTTCCCAAGGAAGCACATTCCATTGTTGGACAGCTCCCATTGGTAAAAAAATGCCCCTGACCTTAAGCCTACATTAGAGGCTTTGAAGACCACCACCACTTCCCCCTCCCCCCAATTGCTCCTGTTTCAGTCCTCTGAGGCCAGCAGATCAAGGCTGATACCTCTTCCACATGACAGCCCTTCAGATACATGCTCATGGTTCTTGGGTCTCTCCTAAGCCTTCTCTTACCCAGACCAAACCTCCTTCGGCCCAGGTCCTTCCTCTAGCCCTCGTATGGCATGGATTTGAGGGTCTCTGCTGTGCTGGATGCTGTCTAGCTTATCAATCGAGTAGCCATCTGGGAGCAGGGGCAGCAGATAATGTGTACCCAGCTCCCAGTCCTGCTGTATGTCCTATTCCCTTCAGCCCATTCATTCCTGAGGCCGAGAAAGATGACAGGAAGCCCCCACTCTGGCTCAGACTTAGGACGACTTGTAGATTTATCCTCATGGCTTTGATTCTTTCTGCTTGTGTGACCACGGACAAGTCACTGACCTGCTCTGGGCTCTTCCTAACTGGGTCCCTTCCTATCTTCTAGTCCTCTGACCCCTAACCGTCCTCCATGCTCTCTAGGATGCAGTGGTACAAGTGGCAGTTTGTGGGTCACGACGTTCTCTCTCTCACACCTTTGTTAGCTGTCCCATGGCTGAACAACCTGCCCCCTGATCTCAGGCTCTCAGGCTCCCTGACTTTCCTTTAGACTCAGATCAAATCTCACCTGTTCCAGGAGCTTTTTCCCTGAGACTCTTTGCTACTAACACCTTCCCCTCTCAGAGCTCCCTGCCCCCTCTGCTTATGTCTTGTTCTCAAGTTGTCTCTCCTGTCCACCCCCATTAGACTGTAAGCTCCTGGAGAGCAGCAGCTGTCTTTTATCTTTCTTTGTATCCTTAGCACTTGACACAGTGCCTGGAATATGGTAAGTGCTCAACAGATGGTTGTCTTGTCTTGAGTGGAATGAAATGTTGTGGTGCTGCATGAAACACAGATATTGGGAATCTAGAGAAACTTGGGGAAATTTGTGTGAACTGAAATATCCACATTGACCAGAATAGTATAGATGAATAAACCCCCTGAGCAGCTAGTGCCTGCCCCACCAAAAAAACCACCTGGCTTTGATTTTGTATATATTTATATGTACATATTATTAACCCTGATAGAGTCTGACTGCCTTTTTTTTTGAGGCAATCAGGGTTAAGTGGCTTGCCCAGGGTCACACAGTTAGTGTCTGAGGCCAAATTTGAACTCAGCTCCTCTTCACTCTAGAACTGGTGCCCCATGCCACAGAGCTCTGTGCTCTCTAAGCTCCTCGCGAACAAGGAGAGCATTTTTGTATCTGTATTGCTAGTACCTAGCACAGGGCCTGGCACATCACAGGAACCTTCTCTTCAAAATGTCGCATCTTAGAAAGTTGCCTAGAACACAGAGAGGTTAAGGGACTTGCCCAGAGCCACATAGCCAGTGTGTGTCTGAGGCAGGAGATGAATTCAGAGACCAACCCTCTGTCCCATACATCCCCTTGCCTCTGAACAAAATTCTGCAAAACCAAAAAAGCAGAGTCAAAGGACAGGCAAACACACCTACTACAATTATATGAGGAAATGTGAAGAAGAATGAATGGACAAGGTCCTGAGAGAGGACTTGGGGGATGAATGAATGCGTAGTATACTCTGCCCTGAAATTCATTAAAATAGAGTAAATGAACAAAAGTTATTGGTTGTTTAATATGAAAGAAGGAAGAAGAAAGAAGGAGGAGGAGGAAGAGGAAGAGGAGGAAGAAGAAGAGGAAGAGGAAGAAGAGGAGGAGAAAGAAGAAGAAGAAGAAGAATAAGGAGGAGGAGGAGGAGGAGGAGGAGGAGAAGAAGAAGAAGAAGAAGAAGAAGAAGAAGAAGAAGAAGAAGAAGAAGAAGAAGAAGAAGAAGAAGAAGAAGAAGAAGAAGAAGAAGCTGTGATCCAGAGCTCACCTTCTCTCCATTGCCTCGATGGTCTCCACCAGGGGCATGTTGCGGGTCTCCATAAGGAAGCAGACTGCCACCCCAGCCAAGACAGCAGTAGCCCCAAAGATCACAGGCGGCAGGGCAGTGTGGTACTCTCCCAACATAGAGATCAATGGGGCCACCATGCCACCCAAGCGGGCATTCACAGAAACGAATCCCATGCCCATCTGCCTGACAGAGCAAAGTCAGTAGGTTAGTAAGCCAAACTGTGGGAGCTGGAGGGTTGCAGGATGGAAGCAGTTCCTGAGACTCTCAAGGATGAAATTAAGAGATCAGGGCAAAAAAGGCACAGGTTTGAGCTGGAGAGACAATGTCCACTGAGATGAAAAGGCCCATTGGCCCATGGTAGAGGCTCTGGGTCCAAGGTCCCCTTCACCACCTGTACCTCTAGGCCACCACTGAAACCACTCCATCACTCCATGTCACTCTGACCAGATCCTTACTGTGGTCACCAATGGACACCCAGGGCCATTCCCCTCCTTTCTCAAGGTCAGTGCCTGGTTCACAGTATTCCTCCCCATCCCAGCCTCTGCCTTTATCATCAGTGACCTCTGTGCTCATGTTGCTGGTCCTTTGAATGCTCGGGCCTCTTAAGCTCCCATGACCTTCATCCTTACTCTACTCATACCAGAGGGATGGTTACACCTTCAACCTACAACACCCACAACATTTGCTCAGACTCTGACATTTCCCTCACTCACAATCTCCCATTCTCCTAGCTCTGCCACTGCCTTATTCCTTTGGTCTTCTCCCTTTTTTTTTTTTAACTTTTATTTATTTTAGTTTACATCATTGATTTCCATGAGATTTTGAGTTACAAATTTTCTCCCCATATTTCCCCTACCCACCACTCCAAAACAGCCATCCCATTGTATAACCCCTCTCCCAATCTCTTCTCTCCTATGTCCTCC
>CM053592.1:190492329-190522046 GCA_028646515.1 Pseudochirops corinnae | reverse complement strand
GAGGAGAGGAGAGAGAGAGAGAGGGAGAAGAGAGAAAGAGAGAGGGAGGGAGAGAGAGGAGAGAGAGAGAGAGGAGAGAGAGAGAGGGAGAGAGAGGAGAGAGAGAGAGAGAGAGAGAGAGAGAGAGAGAGAGAGGGAAGGAGAGAGAGAAAGGAGAGACACACAGAGAGAAGCCCCCAGTACTTAATGGATGCTCCTCTGAGGAATGTCAGAGGACTGGGATGGGGAGGGGTGGCCCACCTGTCTGCCACACTGCCAAACACAGCAGCCCCCAGCAGCACCCCTGCCATGTAGATCGTCTGAGCCAGGTCCCTCATGGGCCTTGAATCGCATACCAGATCCCACTGCCAGGGAACAAGCAGGCTGTGAGTACATTTCCTCCTGTGCCTCCCCCCTCCCCCAAGGTCTGGGCCCTCTCCTGACCTCAGTCACAATGGTGGAGGGGAAGACGCTTTGGTCGTATGTCCATCCGTCCTCACAACGTTCAGTGGCTGCCCCGCTGATTGTGGCATTAGGGTCTAATAGCCTCCACTGAGGCTGGACAAAGCGCAGGCAAGACTCTGGCCTCTGGTGCTGGTCCACAGGGATGGACACCCGCCACCAGTTCTCCACTGTGAGGTTGGCATTCCCCGTCCTGTTTGCATGACCCTGACAGTGGTGCTGGGGGACAGCGGCCGTGAAGTTTTGGAGAAAATTGTGGCAAGCTAGAAGGGAACAGGGGAACAAGAGCAGAGCAGTGTACAGCATCTGGAAGCGGCCAACGCCACCGAGGGTGTCCAGCAACTCAGTGAAGGCCATGGCAGCAAAGGGCTGGGCAGCAGGCCTGTGGGCACCAGCAGCAGATGCAGCCAGCTGGGCTTGGGCGGGCGTTATGTACGGGATCCCTGGGGTCAGGGGATAGAGGGAGGAAATGGCCCTGGGGATTAGGACCTGGGCTCAGGAGACTCTGATTACACCTCACGGGGTGCCTCGGGTGTCCATCCGCCACATCCAGGGGCTGCTGGCACCCAGCCGTCCTCCTGCCATGGCTGGAGGCCCATCAGCCTCCTTCTCCACCCTGTCTCCTCTCAGGCTCTCAGGGATAAAGGTGGGAAGGACCGCATCCAGCCCCATAATTTTATAGATGGGGAAACTAAGGCCCAGAGAAGGGAGGCCGAGTCACCAAGGAGAGTGGACGGTGGAGGGATTTGAACTCAGCTCCTCTGACTGTCTGTGGCAGCAGGCCACTCTCCAGCCTCCTGGACTACAGAATAGATGAGCTGGAGCTGGCTCACCCTAAGGGCCTGGCACAGGGCAAGTCACAAGACTGAGGGGTCAATCTCACTGCATTTCAGTCTCCTCATTTGCAAATTGGGGACAACTGTTGTGAGGCAACCCTGCTGTGTTCATAAGCCCGACTCCCCTCTCAAAGGGCTCCTCTCTCCTGCCAGGGACCATTGGGAAGGCTCCTTCTGGAGGCCAGGCACTCGGCTCTGAGTGGGACCTGGGTCACGCTGGTTTTCCCTTCAGCCTTCACTTGCCTCATTTCTAGAATGGGCCAGGTGCCTTCCTGTGCACCCAGAATCTTTTGATGATAAGTAGGGGGTGGACTAGAGTTGGTCTCTAGGTTTCCTGCCAGGTCTTGATGCTGACAGACACTTCTGGGACTTTCCTCCATGATCTCATCTGGTCTCCCCAGGAGCCCTGAATGGTGGGTGGGTGGGTGCTCATATTTGACCACTATGGAAAGTGAGGCTCAGAGAGATGGATCCCCTCACCCCAGATCACGAGCTAGGAAGTCGCAGTCACAGATCCTTCCAGCTGGACCAGCCCATGGCTGCTGGGTCTTCAGCAAAGACTCCATTGCATGATATTCTCAAAAATGCCCCATCACCACCACCACCCCCCCGCTCCATACAAAAGTTAAGATCATAGTGCCCTTAGCAGGGAAATCCTTTTCTCTGGGGCTCCCTCAAACCACTGGTATAGACACAGTCCAAAACCAAGAATTATTTCACCTGGAACAACAGTGGTTGAGCAGAGGAGTGTAGGATACACAAAGAACAGGCCAGTGGTGAGTACCATCACCTCCCATAAGCTGGGGCACCATGGCACTGGCCACGGCACTATCAGTCAGGGAGCAAGGTAAGGAACAGGGTTGTGTAATGAGACACACTGCAACAGAGAACTATGAGGTGGAGTAATGACTTTCTTTGCACTGCTGTAGGATGCACCCCACCATGTTGGCACCCTAGGGCAAAACCCCAGTTACCCCACCCTAGTATCAGCCTGCCAGAAAGCCCCTGAAGGCCTCAGGGCCCCACAAGAGCAAAGACCCTAGGATACATGTCATGTTGGGGGCATGGGGATTAGAAAAGAGGTCCACTTTAAAAATCCAAAGTCCCCACTATCTCTTATTTAAACTGGTTGCCAGGCACATGCTCCAAGATAAGGCTATGGTCTCCAGAGGTTTAATGGCATAAATAGGCAGGGGAAGGCTTATCTCTGGGTACAAACCACTGGGGCCCTGGAGGGGTGGGCATAACTTATGTAAGCAGCAGGTGTTACTAGATCTCAGGGCAGCCTCCCTTCACCCAGAACACAGCATGAAAGAAGTAGTCATACCCAAGGAAACCCTGGGGGGGATCAGGTGTGTGCCAACTCCGGGCTTGGGTGTCAGGGCCAGACTGGGAGGGCCAGCACATCCAGGCTGGCAAGGGGTGGAGACTGTCATTAAGGACTTAACTGGAGCAAAAGGACAGTGTGCACAGCCTAAAGCTCAAGGCCCCAGATGTCATCTCTGACAAAGGACAGAGGAGAAAGGACAAGGGTATGGCAGAGAAAGTCCCAAGCCAGGCCTCAACTCTGTGCTCCACTGGAATCATGGGCAGCCAGCCCTCCAGCCAGGTCCCACCCTCCTTCCTAGGTAGACTAGGGCCCCAGGGCTGCTGGCTGAAGCCCCAGCTGGGAGAGCCCAAAGGCTGATGGACAAGCTTCTCACCTTCCCCCAGACCCATATCTCCTATGGTCCTCCCAGATGTCACAGCATCTCATGCACTGGACAGAACTTCACTGGCTTTCTAGCCCAGTTCAGATGTGAAAAGAGTTCCCATTCTAGGATCCAAGTACTCAAGGGGCCTGACGCTTTCAAGGAGGAAAGACTCACCACAGCCAGAGGCAGCCCATCCCACTATGGGACAGTTGTAGTGTTAAGTGGGTCTTAGTGTCTTCCATCCTTCTGGAAGGCCTAGGGCCCAGGCTTAGCATCATTTCTTGTTTTCCCTGTCCCTATGGAAGGGAGCACCCACCCCCACACATGCAGCTGCCAAGCCCCACCAATTTTAGCTCCAGTCCCAGAGTGTAACTATCACAATAACTTCCTGTTTGGTCTCCTTCCTCCCAACTGATCCTCTAGGATCTCCCTTTGCCAAACCATACTCCAAGTTGTTAAGACATTTTTCAGTCATGTCCAACACACTTTTTGGGGGGGTTGCTTTTTGGAGAGGGGAAGGCAGGGAAATCGGGGTTAAGTGACTTGCCCAAGGTCACGCGGCTAGTAAGTGTTAAGTGTCTGAGGCTGGATTTGAACTCAGGTCCTCCTGACTCCAGGGCTGGTGCTCTGTTCACTGCGCCACCCAGCCACCCCAGTCATGTCCAATTCTTGATGACCTAACTAGGGTTTTCTTGGCAAAGATAATGGAGTGATTTGTCATTTCTCCAGGTCATTTTACAGATGAGGAAACTGAGGCAAACAGGATTAAGCAATTTGCCCAGAGTCACACAGACACTGTTCTCCTTTCCCACCGATCCTTTAGATTCTCCCTCCACAAACCACCCTCCAAAGCACAGAGCTGACCCCCTGTTCCCCAGCTCAAGAAACCAATGGTGTCTGCCTCTGGACACAGACTCCTGTTTGGCATTTACAGCCATACCCAGTCTGGCTGCAGCAACCTTAAAGACTTGGACACATTCTTCCCCAGCTCCCCTCAATGGTCGAGACAATTGAGCATCTTAAGGTCTTGGTAAAGCTTGTCCTTTCCCAGGTCTGGAGGGCTCTTCCCTGCTCACCTCCACCAGGTAAGATCCCTAGCTTCCCTCGCAGCCGAGTTCAGGGTCCATTTCCTACAGGAAGCCAGACCTGATTCCTGCCCGCGCCACCAGACTAATCTGAATACACTGCCTGGTTTTATCTGTGAGCTGCAGCAGAGCAGATCGGTCAGGACCCTTCCAAGTTCTTTGTCACACGGCGCAGGTGTTTAACACAGGCTTGTCAGGTTGAAAAGGACAAGCGGGTGTTTTTCTCACAGGCCAAGCACAACAGACTCCAGAGCGGGGGAGGGCTTAGGGAGGTTTCTGGTTTATTTGGGGTTCTTTTGGCATGAAAATGGGGGGCTGGGTTCTACAAGAAAACAACCTCCACCACCTTCACCCTAAGCATTTCCTCAGGCACCCCCACAACCACATACCCAGTCCCTAAAGAGATCCCCTTACAATCACCAAGTATAAAAAAATAGCAGGAAAAAGAAAGAAGTTGGCCCTCCCAAGATATGAAGCCGTCAGGGAGTGGGAAGGAGCTAGACAGGCCCCGTGAGGTGGGGGCTGGCAGTCACCCCAAAGTGAGGCTGCATGGCTTTGTCCATGTGAAGGTCCTGATGGTTTCCTGGAACCTAGCACAGGGACTCCTCAAAGGGTCAAGCCAGGAGGGGGCTAGGCAAAGGGAGCTGGTGGGCAGGGTGTAAGATCAGAAGAAGACCAGACTGGGGGCAGGTGAGTGTCCATCCAATGTACAGGGCAGGGATTTAATTGCCAATGCCCTCAGAGGGCTTTCGTGGAGGCAATGTCGGAAGCCAGACTCAATCCCGAGTGGGCAGGCCAGTAGGGAGGGCGATCTGGGCAATGGCCTCTGGCAGGGGCAATCCCAGCTTGCCCTGGGACCCCCACCCCAAGGTTGGTACAGGATCAAGCAGCATTCCTGGCTTCCATGCTGAAGGATTGAGCAGGCTTGAGGCTGGGGTCCTAGGGGCTCCTTCCCCACCTTCTGGAGGGCTCACCAGGTCGGTGCCTTGGGCACAGGTGAGGGAGGCATGCTCCTATCTAGTGTAGGATATCCATGGCAGCTCAAAGAGGAGGGAGGCAAGAGGAAGGGCAGCTTCCCATCACTCCTGAGAAGGCACTTGAAGCTGGGGTCATGTGGCAGAAGAGGGGGCTGGGGTCAGTGCAGAGAGAGATGGAAGCCTGCCCCATCTACTTCACGCAAACATGGTCAACTGTAACCACTGGAAGAAGTGAGGGAAAGAAAATCAGAGTAGAGAAAAGAGTCTGGAAAATGGGGGGAGGAGCCTCCAACTCTCCCTCCCTCTCAATCCCAGCCATCCTGCCTCCCAACCCAGCTCCACTCTGCTCCTAGGACTCTGGGGACCTGGCCTTCGACTCTCCCTTTAATTTCAGCACTGGGCATCTCACTTCCCAGAACTCAGGTGTCCTGATCCCTCCAGATTCCTGAGCCAAATGTTACCCAGCTCCCACAAACCCCAATCAACCCCAACCCAGCCCCACATCAAGAGGGAGGGGAAGGGAAGAGAAGGCTGTTACCCTAAGTAAGTCAAAATTCACAACTCCATCTCTATCTGTATCCAGGCTCTGGAAAAATCCTGTGTGAGAAGTACCAAGAAAAGGAGACGAGTCAGGCAGGCCAAAGCCACAGACACGCAGCCTGTGTTCCTCCCATCCCGAGATGGATTCGAGTCCCCTTTCCCCAACATACACATACAAATGACCACGCAAACAACATGCATGCATGTTTGTGAGTGTATGTGCCCGTGTCTCTTTGTTGTGTGGCAGGGGCACAGAGGGACTCCCAGAAGAGACCAAGAATGGGAAGGCAGTGCCCTCCATCAGACAGAGGCAAACTGTCCCAGGGCCCTCAGAGAAGGGAAGGAGGGGAGAGCAGTACTCACGGAACATGGTCTCCAGGCGCACCAGACAGCACACGAAGCTGTCAAAGTTCACGGCCAGGTCGGCCTCTGAATAGCGTGTGATGATCAGTTCATACAGCTTCTTGTTCAACTTGTACCCTGGGCCAGGAAGAGAAGCACAGCAATCAGTCGTGAGGCCAGGTTGGGGGGTCCTGTTTACACTGGTCCTATTAGAGACCAATTCAAATTTGTTCAAACTGGTCACAAATGTACTGCTCCTTCAAGCACCCTTTCTCATAGATCCCTCCTTGTGTTCTGGTCCCTTCCCTGACACCCAAGTTGTCTCATCCTTTAAAATGAATTTCTTTAGAACCCTCCTTCCCTGACAGCTCTCTTCCCTTTCACAGGTAAACTTAAGAAAAGCCACCTACACTTCCCTCTCTCCACCTATGCTCCTCCCACTCCCTTTTTTGCACTAAGGCTCTCTCCAGGATGGCCAATGGTCTCTCAATTGCTAAATCTAATGGGGCTTCTTTTCATCCATTCATTCTTGACCTCTTGACAGCTTCTGACATAGCTGAGTAACTACCCACTCCTGCCTCATCTTCTGAAACATGTTCTTTCCCGAGTAAGTCTCCTATCTGTCTCACCATGCCTTTTAATTCCCTTTGTTGAATGGTCTGGTGATGTTGTTCTCAAACTCTTTGGTTCCAGGATCCCTTTGCACTGTTAAAAATTACTGAGGCATGCCTCCCACACCCCAAGAGCTTTTGTTCATGAGTTATACCCATCGATATTCACCTTATCGGAAACAAAAATTTATTATTATTAAGAGTTTTTGAATTCATGAACCCCTAAAAGGATCTGGGGTACCCACAGACCACTCTTTAAGAACCTCTGATATAGGGGATAGGGCACTGGACTTGTGCTCATCCATGGTCACATAACTAGGACTCATCACGTACAAGACTCCACCTTAGGTCTCCTGACTTGAGACTCTCTGGGCACTATACACAGTTTCTCCAATGAGCTCAACTTGCTGAGAGTCAGAGATAGACAGGGTACCCTTGGCCTAGAAATAATTAACCCATTAAGGGATCCCTGGAGAGGCTCAGCTATGGGAGAGGGCATGAGATGCCCATCAGTAAGCCCCTGGAGAGGAAGGTGTTGGAAGCGACAGAGCGGAGTTCCAGGGCTTGGTCCCAAAGTCCTTGCTTCTAGGCTATTTCACTTTGAGAAAACCACCTCCCCTCTGTGGGTCTCAGTTTACTTCTCTTGTTGGACCAGATGCTTGTGAGGGTCTGAGGAGCATTTGGCCAGTAGCTGAGTATTACCACCATCAGTAGGGTGCCCTCCCCAACCTGCTGCAGTCCCCCTTCCCCAAACCCCAACTAGGTCAGGATTTCACCTGCTGCCTCAAGAGCCATCCGCATCTCATAGGAGCTCATGCTTCCCGACTTGTCTAGGTCATACTTTCGGAAGATGGTCTACAGGGGAGGGACAGACAGAGACTGAGGAAAAGGGAGAGGTCAATCCTCTCATCTTCCCCAGGGGCCTTGAGGCCCACGGCCAACAGGCAGGTGAGGTGCTGAAGATGCAATGGGAAGAAGGGAGAACCACCTCTTCTGGTTCAGGTGCTTGGCTTTCAGGGTGGGGGAGATCAAGCAGGGAGCAAGCAGGTAAGAGAGGGTCCACCACCTTCTGCCAGCCAGCCTGGCAGATCAGAGGGCCACCACCCCAGGGACTTGGGAGCTGGGAGAACAAACACGCTCATCTCCTTACCAGGTAATTTTTGATGCGGTTCCAGAGGATGTTAAACTCCACCAGCCCAAGTTTCCCATTGCCATCCCTCTGGAACAGAGTTAAGAGAGAACTACAGAGGCCTGGATGGAGAGAATGCCCAGAGCAGGGAGGGGATGGGGGTGGAAGGTTCACAGGATCAAAGGGACTTTAGAGACCATCTAAGTCACAAAGTCTTAGAGATGAGAAAACTAAGACCCAAAGAAGACAAGTGACTTGTCCAAGGTCACATAGAAAGTAAATAGCAGAGGCAGGATTTGAACCCAGGTTTTCTGACTCCCAATGCAGTGCTCTTCCCTCTGTACCACACTGTCTTCTGGAGAAGAGGTAAGAGAAAGAAGGAAAGGAGATAGTGGGAAAGTGAGTTTGTAAAACGACCTTTGAACAGAACTCCCTTCCTGGCCCATTTCATCTAGACTGCCTCCCTACCATGCCCAGAGTGGCTTCCCTAAAGCCCAGCCCATTCCTCCCTGCCACTGGTGAGGTCCTGGGGCTGGGAGGCCTGCAATCCCCTGGCCCGACTCCAAAGGATACATCCATAAGATTCACCATGCTCCGGCAGGACTCCTTGCTGAAGCCATTAGTCCGGAGGTCTTTGTCTGTGGAGGGGGGAGGGATGAAGGTGTTTGAGATGGGAGGGGGGTGGGGGAGAGGAAGCAGAGGGAGAGGAAGCCAGGGAAACTGAGGCTAGAGGATTATGTCCCCTGGGAATTACCAGATTCTAAGTGGGAAGGGACCTTTAAAAGCATCTAACCACTCCCTCATTCATTCGTTCATTAGCAAGCATTTGTAAAGTTCCCACTACTCCCAGTGCTAGGCACAGGGGATTCAGAGATAAAAAGGAAGCAGAGTCTGCCCTCAAGCAGCTTCTGTGGGGCTGATACGGTTTATACTCAGAGAAGTCAGCACTAAGCAGGATCGGTGGGAGGGAGGGTAGGAGTTACAGAAGGGGACAGGAGAGGGCTGGGACAATTAGCTGGAGCTGTATCCCCAGGAGAAACAACTCTCATCCATTCATTTTACAGAGGAAATGTAAGGGAAGGGACCTGTCCGTGGTCCTAAAGTTAGTAAGCCTCAGACTCAGGTCCGCTGAGCCTGTGGACTCCAAAGCCCAGCCTCGCTCTGTGAACCTTTCCTTGAAAATACCAGGATTCCAGGGTCAAGGAGGGAATCAGGGCTGTCCTGGGCTCCTCAGGGGCACTCACGTTTGCTAATGATCTTGTTCAGGATGTTCTGTAGCTCCCTGACACTGATCTCCATGTCCTGGTGAGAAGCGGGCACAGAGGAGGGTGAGGTATGCCCTGAGGGAGCTGGGCCCCTCTGCCCCCATCTCTCCCAAAGTCCCACTCACCGCCCCAGCCAGCTGCTTAAAAAGGTTCTTAAAGGTGTCATCAATCTCCTCTTCAGAGAGCACTCTCTGTGATGAACAAGGGGTTGGGGAGGGGGTGTTAGCTGCCAGAGTCCTGCATCTCCCAGCCTGCACCCACCTGAGCCAAGAGCACTTTTCCCCAGAAACTGCAGAGGGAGTGAGAGGCTAGAAGAGCCTACACATCTCCCAACCAGGAATGCCTTCAAGGTCACCTTATCCAACTCCCTGACTGTCCAGATGAAGGAAACTGGAACCCAGAAAAAGGAACACCTGGCCTGGAGTCACCCAAGTTAGCTAGTGGCAATGCCAGGAAGGCAACCTAGCCCCAACTCCACAGCACAATGCTGCCTGACAGGAAGGGAGAGAAAGGAACATGCGTTCCACCCACCACCCCAGCACAGAAGCACTTCCTACCTCGTCGGGGAGGTGAGCTTCAATCTTGTCATCCAGCTCCCTGTAGAAAAGCAGTGAGAGAGAGAGAAGGGATGAGGGGAGGGAAGGGGAGAAAAAGAGAGGGGGGGAGGGAAGAGAGAGAGAGAGACAGAAGGCCAGTGAGAAGGGCATGGGAGCCCTCCAGAAGCCTGGGGAGCTGGGGGTGAGGGGAACTGAGGCAGGCAAACAGGGCTGGGGTAAGCTGGGAGAGCCAGGGGCTGAGCTGGAGCAGAGGTCAGGGCCATTTTCACTCCCCTTCCCACTCACTCAGTCCCAGCCTTCTTCTCAGAGAAGAAGCGAAGCACAAAGTCTCCCTCCTTATTGGGCTCGAAGGTGGAGGGCACCACGATGTACTCGCCAGGAGGCAGGCACAGGCGCGAGCTGACCTCCCGCAGGTTGACGAATTGCTCCGAGCGGGCCCGTGATGAATGGGACAGGAAGAAGTCCCGCTTCAGGTGCACGCTAGGCTGACCCACCAACTGCGGATGGAAGCAAGGTGGCAAACTGAGGGATCCCCCTCCTAGGCTCCCTGCATTACCATCCTGCCATGGGACCATGGCCAGTTCTCTTCCCCCTCCAGACCCCAAGGTCCCATCTCTGTAAAGAGGTCACAATCATTCCCATCTTTCCCACCCATAGAGGTAGCAGGGTCTGATGGACAGAGCGCCAAACTTGGAAGAAGGAAGATGGAGGTTCAAATCCTACCTGACACATGCTGTCCATGTGACCCTGGGTAAGTCAGATTCCCTCCAACCCCCAACATGTCTCTAAGACTATCCATTGCAAAGAAGGTGCCAACCTGCACTGGCAGAGTTGGGAGTTCCTACAAGGGACTTGGGAAAAGCATATTTAAATGGAAGGCCTCTGATGCTCTTTGTGACCTCGGGGTAAGCCCTGCCCTCTGTGGCCTTAGCTGTGCCCTCTGCTAAGTGAGAAGGCTGGACTCTCTCTGGCCTCTGAGATGGGGCCCAAACAGTTCTGGATCTAGTAAGCTCCAATGAGAAGGTGGCCACGAGCTTTCAAAGGCTTTGCTAGCAGAGAGCTAGCTCCTGCAGGGAGGGAGGGCTTCCAGACCAGCCTCTGCAATGAATGGGCAGCTGACCTCACAGCAAAGGACCAGCCAAGAGGGGATGGATGGTTTGGCCACAGTGATACACGAAGACCCTTCCTGAGTCATGGGTGGAACTGCAGTGTCAGGGAAGGGCAGGGACCACACCCACAAAACTGGGCATCTCTCTGGAGCCCACACCAACCCTGGGGAGGAAGTCCTTGGCGTCATTCTCCCTAGTCAATAAAGGAAGCAACAGAGACCCAGTGGGGTTAAGAGACACGCCCAGAGTCATAAAGCACATTAGGGGCACATTTTGACCCAGTCCTTCCCCCACCCACAGTATTATTCACATAATGCAGCATAAAGGGTCCGGCTGTTAGAGTTCAGGTCCTGCCCCTGCCACTTCCCAGCTGGGTGACCCTGGCCAAGTCATTTCTCCAATCTGAGCCTCAGTTTTCCCCTTCTATGAAATGGGGAGAATGCTACTGCAACCTCCCTCACAGCCTTTGCCAAGCTCCCAATGCTACAGGAACAGGTGGCTCGGTGGCACATCAGGGCCAGGAAGTCACTTCTCAGCTGTGTGACTGGGGACAAGTCACTTCATCTCAGACTCAGTTTCTCTAGCACTCATGAGAATGACTCCCAAGGGCACAGTGAGGATCAGGGCATGCCCTTCACAGACAGAGCACCAGGCAAATGAGGGCTATTATCAATGATCACCACATCTGGCACCTCCTGGGCCTGGAAAGCACTTTACACAAATCCTCTCCTTTGTTCTCATTAAGTGGGGAACGCTCATTAACATCCAAAGAGGCAGCCAGCCAGGGGCTGCCCATGGGGACCTCACCCAGGGCCAGCCCCATCCCATCCAGGCTGTGTGACCCTGGACAAATCCCTTCACCACACTGGCCTGTGCATACTAAGACCCTCCTTTCAGATTTGCACTGGCAGAGAGCTTGCTCCTGGGGAGCTCCTTACACCAGCGAAATTATGGGGCTGGATATAGCTAATTACGCCATGGAGCAGCAGAAGTTGGCAGCTGGTCCCAGTCTGGGATTGGTCTGCGCCCTTGGCTTCTCCCTGGCCTATCTGCACCTCTGGCCTCAGGGACACGGCGGCCCTCCAGGGCTGGCACCATCAGGCAAGTCAGGCAAGTGCACTTACCTTCTCAGGAACCTGGAAGACAAAGAGAGAAAGGTCAGTGAGAGCAGGGTCTGGGCAGGTGCAGGGACACCTGGGCTCTGAGAAGAGAGGAAGCTTGGGGACTGCTCTGGCACGAGCCTTAGGGAGGTGCAAGGAGAGCAAGGCAGTTTCCACAGGTCCCACATTTCCTGCTCCAAGTCCTAGGCCAGGGTCTTCTTCCCAGGGAGCTAAGGGGCTAAGGTCTGTGCGTATGTGTGTGTGTGTGGGGGGGGGGGGGGCTTCTATTCATAGGTGAGAAAGTACAATGCTTTTCCTACCTCTCCACCCATCCCTTTGCACCCTAGGGTCATTAGGGCTCCAAGATTCATCTGCCCAGCCCAGGCCTGAGCAGTGGCCCTCCCCAAGAATCCAGATGGCCCATGCCCAGATCTGGCAGTCTAGGGTGGAGGGAGGGGCCTGTCAGAGGTGGTGGGACTGGAGCTAGAAGCTGCCAAGTCCAGGGAAAGTTCAAGGATGCCTGGTTCCAAAGCCTTCCTTCTAGCCAAAGCCTGCTCTATCAGGGTCAATCAGCTCCAGACCTCAGAGGGCTCCCCAAAACAGGAAGCCAGGTCAGGTCCAAAGCAGACCAGGAAGGGGACAGTGAAGGAAGCAGAGCCAGCTCTTCTCAGCCAAGGGGACCCCGGTCTTATGCCAGCTCTATCCCAGCACCCTGTGTGTGTGTGCACTCTTGGACAAGGGCTCCCTTCAGAGCCTCAGCCTACTCCCCATCTCTTGGCACCTTCCAAGTCCTGGAGTCCTGGCCACATGGGCCCTAACAGCAACCCTGGGGACCACAGCAGGGCCCAAGAAGGCAGGCCTGGCACAGGAAGGTGGGTCGCCCCACACCCCAGCACTCACTTCATAGACCGCGAAGCCAATGGTCTCCATGTCCCGGCCAAAGCGGCGCTCTCTGCGCCGGTGTTTCTGCATGAGCGCCAGCAGGAAGCTGCAGCCCTCTTCTTCACGGTCATCATGTGGATCATCCACCTCCTCCAGTTTGATCTTAAACTGGGGGTTCACCCAGAAGGTAGCTGTGAGAATAGGACTGGAATCAGGGACCGTGGGCCAAACCCTACAAATGCTCTTCCCTCTTTCTGTGACTCTCTCCTACGTCCTCTGAACTCTGAGCAGCAGGGGGCAAGAGACTCCATCCAGAGGCAAATCCTGCTTCTGGTCCTGCTGCTATTGCCTTGAACAAGCCAACTAACCTCTGCGGGCCTCAGTTTCCCCCTCTGTCAAATGAGGAAGCTGGACTTCATGGCCTTTGAGACCCCTACTCACTCTAGCTCTAAGACCTTGCAACCCTATAATTCCCTAGCTCTGTCCATGGTTTGTGACACGGAGTATGAAATGACCATGATTTAATCCATGATCATCACCAACGTGATTAGTGAGGAAGGCCCCAAGCCCCCTGGCCTTTCCCGGGCCAACACTGGTGAGAACATGAATGAGAGTCTCCCAGGACGAGCAGGCAGGGACAAGCCAGCACCGCCACCCCACCTGCGCGGGCTCCCCTCCAGGCTCTGCTCACCCCAGCCATCCTCCACCCAGCTGCCACAGGGATCTACCTGATGCACAGAGCAGGGTACCCCTCACTCAGGAAAGAGGGCTTCCTCATTACCTCCAGGATCAAATATCAAATCCTGTTTAGCATTCAGAGCCCTTCCCCACTTAGCCCCTGCCCACCTCTCCTGTCTTCCTGCATGGAAGGAAGGAAGGAAGGAAGGAAGGAAGGAAGGAAGGAAGGAAGGAAGAAGGAAGGAAGGAGGGAAGGAAGAAAGGAAGGAGGGAAGGAAGGAAGGAAGGAAGGAAGAAGGAAGGAAGGAAGGAGGGAAGGAAGAAAGGAAGGAGGGAAGGAAGGAAGGAAGGAAGGAAGGAAGGAAGGAAGGAAGGAAAAAAGGAAGGAGGGAAGGAAGGAGGGAAGGAAGGAAGGAAGGAAGGAAGGAAAGAAGGAAGGAAAAAAGGAAGGAGGGAAGGAAGGAAGAAAGGAAGGAGGGAAGGAAGGAAGGAAGAAAGGAAGAAAAGGAAGGAAGGAAAAAAGGAAGGAGGGAAGGAAGGAGGGAAGGAAGGAAGGAAGAAAGAAAGGAAGAAAAGGAAGGAAGGAAAAAAGGAAGGAGGGAAGGAAGGAAGGAAGGAAGGAGGGAAGGAAGGAAGGAAGGAAGAAAAGGAAGGAGGGAAGGAAGGAAGGAAGGAAGGAAGGAAGGAAGGAAGGAAGAGAAGGAAGGAAGGAAGAAAAGGAAGGGAGGGAAAGAGGAAGGGAAGAGGAGAGGAGGGGAAGTGGGAAGGGAGAGGAAGGAAGGCAGAACAAAGGTAACTGAAGAGAGTTCCCAGGGTGGGGAAGGGCTGGACTGGTTGGGAGGCACTGAGGATGTTTATTTAGCCTGAGGAGATTCAGGGGAACATCACAGCTGACTTCCAGTAGCTCAGGGCTGTCTTTAGGGGGAGGCTCAGACTTCTGTTCAGCTCTGAGGGCAGAAGTCAGAGCACAGGAGAGAAGGCACTAAGAGGCAACCTGAGCTCAATGGAGGAGCCAGGTTGCGCCCTGCCTCAGGTTTTCAAGGCAAGGCCAGGTGTGTTGCAGAGGGGTCTTGGGCAGATGAGGGCTAGATGAGATGCTGCTGAGGCCCCATCTGGCTCTAAGACAGTGACTCTAGGAAGGCAGGAGGCGGCAGAACCAGGACTTGAACCCAGGTCCTTATACTCCAAGGCCTTGAGGGATATCCTGGTGCTTTTCCCCTCCATCTGTGTCTGTGGCTCCAAGGCTCCCTCCCAGGCACCTCCCTCCAAGTGCTCAAGCCAGGGCTGACCTGGGTAGTTCCTGCAGCCGCCTGCTGTGCTCCCACGCCTCCAGGTACCATCATACAGGGTCGTGTTCCACTTGCGGAACTTGTGTGACTTGAGGGTGTCTGGGGTCAGGTTGCAGATCTCCAGGCGGGTGAACTCACGGAGAAAGTCATTGAAGGACATCCTGGGGACCAGGAGACATGAGCCAGGGCATCCAGTAGGCCCAGGGGATGCTGTTAATGGGCTGACCAGGGGGCAGGGACAGCCCAGGAGCACCCACCCATAGTGTAGCAGAAGGAACTTGGGGTCTGGGTTCAAATCTTAGCTGTTCTGCTAACCGCTCAAATGGTCCTAATACAGTCACTTGTCTCAGAGCCTCAGCTTCCTCCCCTTTAAATTCTAGGCTTGGTCTAGATCAGAGCTTCCTAACCTGGAGTCTGTGAGTTTTTTTTTAATATTTCAATATTATTGGTTTGTCTTGTGAGCCTACGTATGTTATTCTGTGTATTTCAAAAGATGATTTTGAGAACGTATCTGTCCATAGACTTCCCCAAACTAGCTGCCCAAGGGCCCCAAAGCAGAATCCCTGGACTAGATCATCTGTATCCTATGTTCAAAGGACCCTCTCAGCTTGTACATTCTGTGTTCCAAGGTCTCCCCTCTCTGACACCCCATTTTCGATGTTTCAAGTAAGATTTCTCCCATGTTCTAATAGCCTCCCTGTATTACCATGATGCTTTGCTCTAAGCACAGAGGTCTTGGGGCAGATCCCAGAGTGGCAGGGGAGGGGCCTCCTGGGTCCCAAGTGCTCACCCCTCTTCCCGTTATACTCACCAGAATTCCCCATCCTCCATCCTGATGTGGAGCCGCTGCCTGTCGGAGGGGTCCACCTGGTTCCACTCAGAGGAGCTAAAAGAACCAGGCAGAGGGTCAGAAAGGCGCCCAAGGCCACCCATTGTGGCCACTAGAGCACCAGCCCCAGCATGACCAGGCCTGAGGGCTGGCTGGGCAGTGGCATGCACCACCCCTGGAATCACAGCCCCTACTCACCTGAGTGACCCCAGTCCAAGCAAGGGCAAGCATCCACCCACAAGCCCCAAGACTAGTCTCTAGTCCCTGCCCTCAGACCAGGCCAAGATAGAGCTCAGACTCTCCCAGGTGGGGCAAGCAGAGGAAGAGGCAGCTAGGTGGTTCAGTGGATAGCACCAGGCCTAAAGTCAGGAGGAGCTGAATTCAAATCCAGCCCCAGACATTTACTAGTTGTGTAAGTCACTTCACCCTGCTTGCCTCAGTTTCCTCATCTGTAAAATGAGCTGGAGAAGGAAATGGCAAACCGCTCCAGTGTCTCTGCCAAGAAAACCCCCAATGGGGTTACAGGGACCCAGACAGGACTGAAACAACCAAACAACAATGAGAAGCAGCTAACACCCTGAGAAAAACGTGGACAGGAAGCATCTTGTCGGCATCCATCAAGAATCAGAGGCCCTGGGTCTGTCCGCTCGGCTGGTGGGAATCATAGGCCCTCTGGCCTCTGCTGGCCCTCAGCAGACCCACCAAGCCCACCCACAGCCGGCTCCCAACACCTCCCTTCCTGGGCATGGGCCCCGCTGCTGTGAGCAGCTGTGACAGCGCCCTGTACAGAGCACCTGCCAGCCTGACTCTGTGACCCCACTGAGAGTTTTCTCAACAAGGATACTGGAGCGGTTTGCCATGTCCTTCTCCCGCCCATTTTACAGATGAGGAAACTGAGGCCGACAGGGTGAAGGGACTTGCCCAAGGTCACACGGCCGGAAGCATCTGAGGCTGGGAGTCTTCCTGTCCACTGTGACCCCTAGCCACCCCCATCTCTCATTTATAGAGAAGGAAATTGGGGCTCAGAGACAAGTGACTTGCCCTGGCCACAGGGCTCTAGGCCGTGGTAGGGCATCGTGGTGCACAGACTTGTGCCTGCCACCTTTCTTACAGGCCTCAGGTCAGACGCGGGGCTGGGGTTGGGGCGAGGGGGCACAAAGAAAAGGCTACAGGGCGGACCGGGAGGTGCAGATGGGTGGGGCAGCATCCAGCCTCCCTGTGAACCTGTAATAGCCTTAAAAAGCAAGCCGCGGGGAATCCATGCTCATACAGGACGCAGGGAAATGTTTGTTTGTGTGCGTTTGTCGAGCTCATGACAACACAAGTCAAATCATTTCTGTCCTATCCCCCATTAAACTGGGAGCTCCCCAAAGGCAGCGACCAGGCCTTAGGTAAACCTTGGATGTCCTTCAATCCTCAGCTCAGTGCTACGCACAAACTTGGTGCCTAATAAGTGTGCACTGAAGGAACGAAGGAATAAGGCCAAGACCACCTCCACGAAGGACGTCAGGAAGCTCTCAGGGATGGGCGGGGATGGGCAAGGACCTCTGGACCCTGGGCCAAGTAACCTGGCCATGTGGGGCCCATTAATCCCTACCTGTCACTCCAAGGCCCCGTCCACTCCACCTCACCCCACGGGTTCCGCATTCGAATCAGGTTCACTGAGCGGCCCCGACAGTTCACCTGGAACCCACAGCCTCACTCAGCATGGCCCTTGCCCGCCCTCCCGAGTCAGCCTCCCCCCAGCCCTCAATCACCACTCCTTCCCACTAACCAGACACCCCAAAGGAGTGGGCCTGCCTGTCTTCATTAGAAAGAATCGGGAGCCTGCTCCCAGGGTTTCTCCAAACCCAGCCTTGCCACTTGGGAATCCCACCCAGTCTCCCTGCCCCTCCTCCCCAGGGCGGGTGCTACCTGATGGGCACCAGTGACAGAGTAGGCATGGCCCTTCACCAGCTTCTTGAAGGTAACTGCTTCCATGTCAAATGCGCTGGTGATCTAGGTATGGCAAAGGGACAACACTTCTCTTAAATGCTGCCAGACCCTGCCCACCCTCCCCTTCTGCCCTCGGCTCCATGGGGACTGGGCTGGGGAAGAAAGAAGAGAGGCTGAGGGTTGGCCTAGACCCTAGATGGTCTCTACAGGCATTCCCAGCTCTGATGTGACTCCACTGGAAGAATCCAGTCTTCTGGATACCTGCTGGAGGTTTCTCTCTCTCTCTCAAACACACACTGACTCTCACTTTCCCTGACTCTCACTCTGTGTCTCTCTGCCTTAGTGATGATCCCCTCCTTCCAAATGTAGAGGAAGCCACAAGAACCATTATCTGCTCTCATGGGCCTGGCCCTAGGGATGTCTTGAATGCTGAAACACAAATCATGGGAACCTTGGGGAAAAGTCAACTTTCCATGTTGGAATTCATGCTAGAGAAGGAGATGAAAGCCGGGCAGAGCTGGGTACAGCCTGGCAAGCACTCTGTGTTTGGAGATTCCAAAGGGCTCAGGGAAAGGCCAAGGAGGGTGCCAAAGACTGAATGAAATTCTGAAGACACAAAGAGAAACTATTCTGACAACACAGGAAAGGAATGTTCCAAAGACACTGGTGTGAATGCACAAGGAGCTCCCCAAGCAGCTGAGAGTCTTACAAGCCACACACATGCAAGACAGTAACAGGCCAAGTAACAGGACAGATGTCCAAGAGGCTGGCACAAGCCTACTAATGAGGGGGGAGAGGGGTGTGAGAGCTTAGAGGGATTTGTTTGTTCGTTTGCTTGCTTTTTAAGGTATATTGGGGAAACAGGGAGGATGGAAGAACAGACTAGAACAGGGCTCTAGGTAACCAGCATCAGAATGGAAGCAGGGGCTGCAAAATTCCGTATTTTGCTTTAGTTGTGGCTGCAGCTTTTAACATAGATTGTATTTTTTTTTCCTCCCAAGGAGAATGGACAGGAAAGGACAGAACAGAAATGGCTAATAGGGATTTGTGACCCAAGACGGATAAAAAGATAGGGAGAGAGTGCCTCCCTGCTCCTGGAGAAGTCAAGCCCCAAACGCAGCACAGCCCTGAGTCAGGATCCCTGAGTCGCTGCTGCTGGGGCTTATGGGAAAGGGAACAGAGGACTACAGAGGGGCAAACGTTCCTATTTACCAAAAAAAGGGAAAGGGAGGCGCTCTGCAAACTGGAGACCGGTGAGTCTGATGGAGATTGGCAAAATTGCCAATCAAGGACTATGAAGAAACAGTTTTCAAAAGAAAAATGACCCAAGACAATAAGAAGCTATAAACAAGTCCATGCTCCAAATCATAACCAGTAAGAGAAATGCACATTAAAACCAGTCCCCGGCTGCAGCTCGCACCCAGAAAACGGGCGCCATTGGTGGCGGAGGGGGCAGTAGGAAGAGGGATACGCAGGTGGAAACATCCAAGAAGTGACTGGACTGGGCAACACAAGAATCGGAGACAACGCCAAACTCCAAAAGAGTGCTGCCCACAGAGAGAACTACGGCGTCTGAACACAGGAGGAAGCAGACTATTCACTCTCCTTCGCTTTTGTTCTTTTGTTTTGTTTCATCTTTCTTGAAGTTCCTCCCATTGGTTCTAATTCTTTACATCATGACTAACATGAAAAAATGTTTAATATGAAGGCATAAGTAGAGCCTGTATCAGGCTGCACACCATCTTGGGGAGGGGGAAGGGGAGGGAGGTAGAGAAAATTTAAAACTCAATCTTATGGAAGTGAATGTGAAAAACTATAAATAATTTAAAGAAGGTTAAAAAAGGAGGAAAAAAAGAAAAAGATAGGAGACTGAACCTGGGGTCTAAAGAGTGGGCATCAAAGGACGTCAAAGACGGAAACAAAGGCTCAATACAATCTGCAGTAATTGCAGCAGCCTCAGCTGGAAATAGAGTGCCCAGCCATTGGCTAGAAAGTGGCTTTAATAAAGGAAAAAAAGGTTTAGGAATGTAATGGTAGATTACTGGCCAGGAAGAAATAAATGATGATGAATATGAGCAAAGCAGAGAAGCTTGTAGGAAAAGACAAAGAAGGAAGGAAGGGAGGGACATTAAGCACCCAGCAGACACTAACATAAGGGCAGTTATTAGTGACCCTACGTCAAGTGGCAGGAGGGCAGACCGGTGAGCCTGATGGAGGGGGGGGCCCAGGGGAGGGCCCCTTCTGGGGAGGGCCCCGGGCCACTGAAGGTTTCTGGGTGAAGGCACAGGTGACCTCCTCTTCAAATGTGCAGAGGACACAAAACTGGGAGGGCCAGCTAACAGGCTAGATGACAGACACAATCCAGAATTATTTTGACAGCCTCAAAAATCTGGTCTAACAACATAAAAGAAACAAAATTAAAGTCTAAGAAAAGATCACAAAAATCAGGTTCAAAAGTACCAGATGGGGATGGTTGGGGCAGATCAGACTGCAGCTCATGGAAAGGGATCTGACGGGTTTGAGGACCACCAGGTACTGCCAAGAAGGCCAAAGGATCTTCAGTGGCCACAGAGCTCTCCAAAGGAGGAAGGGGTTGGAGCTGTCCAGAGGAGGTCACAGTGTATGCCTCACCAAATGTCTCCTAACGAAGCCTAGATGACCACTGGCCACTCACACTATAGATAGAGGGGGATCACATTCCAGGGTGAGTTACAGTAGATGGCCACCAAGGTTCCTTCCACCTCTGAGAGTCTGTGACTCTTGTGATTAGTCAGGCTGAATGGTATGTTAAAGAAAAGGGAAGATTTGGAAGCAGCAGACCAGAATTCAAGGCCCAACTCTTCCACCTCCTACCTGTATGACCTTGAAAAAGTCCCTTCTCTGGGTCTAATTTTCCTTCTCTGCAAAACCAAGGGGTTAGACCAAATGATCTCAGAGGTCCCTCATAACGCCAAGTCTATGACGAGGCTAAGACATTAGATAAAGATGGGGTGGTTAGCCCTGGGGGAGCCGGGAGTCAAGTCAGAATCTGGAAGTCAGTGTAGGTCCGGCTCCCCTCTCTGCAGAGATGCATCACTATGGGTGCACCACACTGCATACATGCTCAGGCTCAGGTGACGTCTTGATTAGTTTTGTGAAACCCTTTGCCCTCTATCCCTCACACCTTTCTTTCTTTTTTTATCCTTTGTTACAAAGAATAGCTTTCTTGGGAGGTGAGGGGGAGAAATAGATTTGGCAATGAGGATTTGGCAAAAGATAGAAATTTAAGAAGTTTTTTCAAAAGTGGAAATAATGCCCCAAGGAGTTCAGAGAGGAAGGAAATCTAAGGCAAACAAAAAGGTGGCTTTTTTAAGGTAGATTGGGGAAAAGAGGAGGTCCCGGCGTCCACAAATATTTCCAGCAACTCTTCCTATGGTGCCTAAAAGCTAACAACTGACAGGGAGGTGGAGTGCGCCCATCAACTAGGAACGAATGGCCGAACAGGTTGTGATACAAAGCTGTAGCAGAACAGGCTTGTGCCGTGAGCAATGACTGAGGGGATAGTTTCAGAGAAGTCCAGGAGGACTTGTATGAACTGACGCAGAAAGAAGTAAGCAGAGCCCAGAGAGCCGTGTGCACACCAGCAAGCCTCTTGGGAAGACTTGACAACTCTCCTCAGACGATGACAAACCGTGATTCCAGAGGCCTGGGACCCACAGTGAGGGAGCAGATTCATGTCTGTGTGTGGACAGTGGGCTTGCTTGTTTGTGTGCACGTTAAGAGTGGTTTTTTTCTTCTTTTCTTTTAAACGGGGAAGGGAAAGGTTGAGAAGGAAAATAAATGCTTGTTATTGGAAAAATAAAATACAATGGGGAAAAAAAGGTAAGACTGAAGGGAGCAAGACCCAGAGGTAGGAAAAGTCAGAAAGGGCACAGGCAGACACAGAGGGGCAGCCCTGGGGACTCACATCGATGGAACAGCCCAGCAGGGACCCCCGTTCCAGGGCCTTCATTATAATGTGGTAGAGATCATGAGGGGGCTTCCTGAGGTCGAACCATTCCGTAACCCCTCCGGTGAAGTCTTCAAAGCCCTCTGAGGTGCTGCCCCCAGAAAGGGCTTCATAACTACCATTCACCCTGGGGACAAGACACAAAGATATGGCACACAGGGCATTGGGACCCAGGGTGCCCGGGGACAAGTCCAGTTTGGATCAAGGAGAGCCCCTGGCAGGGCCAGGGTACCTGGGCTAGGAAGGGAGGGACTTACTTGGCATAGGCTTTCTCAAGCAGGGCGCTCCAGAACTCATTGCCTTGGGCTGAGTGCACAAAGACCAGCTTCCCATCCTTGGTAGGCAGCAGGTCGTCCACGACTACATCGACCCACTCCCCAAACTGCCACAGCTGAGGGAGAGAAGGGGGGGTGATCTGTACTCCCCATCCTACTGTACAGCCTGACCGCCCCAGGGGCCACAGGTCCTAAGAATACACTGACACCGAATGACCACATCCTCCTCCTGACGATTCCCCCCATGACCCTCCTTGTCCTCTTCTCACCACCCCCAGAATTCTTCCCCAGGAGACAGCAAGCATGGCATCTATCAAGGTTATCTGTGATTCAGCCCTAGCTGCTGTGAATTCTATTAACAGCCACCTCTTGGTCCTCTGTTCCCTTTTTCTTCCCTCCTCCCCATGCACACCACCACCCTCCTGCAAGCCTCCAGAACCACGTCTTGTCTCTTGTGACCTGGCCTCTGTCGCTCAAATCTATTCAGTTCAGCAGTCACAGGGGAAGCGTGCATGGCCTGGTGTGAGGCAACAAGGGAGATGTGAAGGCTCCTCCCACTTCCACAGCCCTTGCCACCAATGAGTTGGTAAGGAGTCTCCCTGTTTCTACCTCTGTCTCTGCCTTCAGGAAGCCACTCCCAGGTGTGAGCCACTCAGACCCTCTCCGCCTCCCACCCAGACCACCACGATGGCCTCCACCACCTGATATTCCACACACTGGTGGTGATTTTCCTAAAGCACAGATTAAATCTCATTTTCTGCTCAATAAACTATTTTGTTGCTTTCATTCATTCATTTTTCAGTTGTGTCTGACCCTCTGTGACCCTACTTGGGGTTTTCTTGGCAGATACTGGAGTGGTTTCCTTTCTCTAGCTCACTTTACAGATGAGGAAACTGAGGCAAAAGGGTGAAGTGACTTGCCCAGGGTCACACAGCTAGGAAGTATCTGAGGTTGGACTTGAACTCTGGTCTTCCTTCCTCACTCTGTGCACTATGGAACCCCTTAGCTGCCCTCCTCTGTTGGACAGTTAAAGCTCTCCATGCTTTTATTTAGGACTCCCATTCCGATGTTCCAATTAAACTGAGTTTTTTCCTAGCCTCTCTCCCATCTCAGTGTCTTTGTGCAGGCTGGCCCTGATGCCCCCTCTTAGAATCTCTCATTTTGTTTCAAATGTAAGTTAGAATGCTGAATCCTTCATGAAACCTTTCCTCATCTCCTCAAGCTGCAGGCACCTCCCCTTCTCTCACTTTGTTCACTCTATTTTCCCTGTGTTTATCTCTATGTAATCTGTACATTTGTACAAATGCATTCCATAGGCTTGTATGTGCCACCAAGACACCAGGCAGCTAGGCAGTACAGTGGACAGAAAGCTGGGTCCGACAGCAGACAGACAGACCTGAGTCCAATCCAGTCTTAGACCCTTACTAACTATAAGGGCAAGCCAGGCTATCGAGGAGGAGGGGCTAGAGCAGAGCATGAGCACAGCCTGGAAAGGCTGGTTGGGGCCAGCAGGACCAGGAGTTACACACACACACACACACACACACACACACACACACACACACACACACACACATGCGCACGCGCGCACGTGCACACGCTCAGTGGCGGGGGCAGGGGAGGGGCATGGCACCTACTGTCAGAATTTGACAACGTATACACCAGTTTTCTTGGGTTTTCTCTCCCTCTCCTTTAAAAAAAAATGATATTCATCATATAGAATTGATCTCTGGAAAGATAATGGAGATGAGAGAAACTCTGGTCACATAAAACATAGTTTACAGTAAACATTTTTGGTGGCTTTTTGTTTGTTTGTTTTTAAGACTTATTTGGCCTTCATGGGGAAGGTATATTGGTTTCCTGACAGGTGGTGACACGGTGCATTGGACAGCCACCATTTTGCTGACATGACCAAAAGGAACCTGCATTTTGCCTTGACTGTGCCTCTTAGGTCTCGTTCATTCTTTTTTACCATAGGGGAGAAAAAGAAAATAGATTTTTGTTCATTAAAATTTTTTCAATAAAATTATTTTTAAAAAAAGATGACAGCCTAGAGAGGGAGACCAATTGACGAGAGGTCATTAGGGTCCAGCCTAGTGCCCCAGAATCAAGAAAACACAGCAATTGATTCAAAATGGGGTTTCCAGATGCTTCTAATCAGGCTGAATGGAAGGCTGTAGCTGCCTCAACAACCAGGAGGAAGTCTGGAGGGGAGACGGGTCTACAGGGAAAGACAGAGAGGTTCAGCTTAGACAACTGAGTTTGAGATGCCCCTGGGAGGGACATTCAAGTGAAGAAGTCCATGGGCACTTGGCAATGCAGGACAGAAGCTCTAGAGAGAAGACAGAATTGGGGAGCCACTCACCTAGACCCTGAACCAAAGAGCAGATGACCTCATTTTATAAAAGACTGCGCTGGACTCAGCGGCTGGACCTTCCTAGCACTACATCTATGACTAGAATCCCAACTTTACAAAGAGAGAAACTGAGGCTCAGATGTCACAAGTGAAGAGCCTAAAGTCACAGGGTTGTTGAGTTTCAAGGTCAAAACTTGAATCCAGAGCTCTCGACTTTGAGGCCAGTGAGAGGGTAGGAGATCCTGGGGACACCAATAATGTAGAATGGGGAAGCGCCTAAGGCCCTAATACTGATGTGAGAACTGAGAGGTAGCAGAGGGGAGGAAGAGGGGAGCCAGTTGGCATTCAGGGCCCTAGGCAGTGGAGAGGGGCAATGCCCGAGATGAGCCCTGCCCTACAGCAAGGTCCCCCACCCAGGCCCTTGGGATGAATCACCTGGGGAGGTTTACAAAACACTTTCCCCAGCAACATGGTTCACATTGAGGTGTGGGTGGGCGGGGTGAACCAAAGTTCAGAAAGAAGGGAACTGACTAGCCCAAGGTCACAAAACTAAGGCCAAGGTTTCTGATCCCCAGTCAGCTACAGCAGGAGCTGGCTCAGCCGGTATGAGTGTCCCTGAGGTTCTGGGCCATGACAGTGGGGAAGGAACAACCTAGAGCCTGTTTCCTGGCTCACGCTCTCGAGTGGGCATGGCGCGCGCGCACACAAACACACACACACACACACACACACACAGTCACCATCAGTGTTCTTTGAGAGATCCTCAAGAACTACAAAAGTAGCAGTGAACTGGAGGGCAAGTGCAGACCTCATCAGAAAAGAAGTCAGTGAATTATAAAGCAATCGGCTTCTAAGACTTCAATTCTTGGCAAGACCCGAGAATGTATTAGTGAAGGGATGCCTAGTGAGCGTTCAGAAAAGGAAGCAACGACCTTATAGGGGGCAGGGCTTCATCAACAGCAGGTCCCACCAGAATCCTCTTGGTTTTTTCTAGACTGCTAAATCAGGAGAAAACTGCAGATTCAGTAAAGTCTCTCAGGCTTTTCCTGGGGGTGGTAAGGATTCTAGCAAAATGCCAGGGAGGAAAAGATGAGAGACACAAAGAGTAGCCATTAAAGGTTTAACATTAGCTGGAGAGGGGTCTGGGTGGAGTGCCCCATGGCTCAGCACTAGGCCTCCCCCAGTTAGCATTTAATCAAAGACAAAAGCAAAGAGAACAGACCTATCAGATTTGCAAATGACCCAAAGCAGAGAGGAAGAGCACACGGGAGACCAGAGGCTCCAATCAAAATGTTCTGGACAGGCCACAGAACAGTGGGCCAGCTCACTTAAGAAGGGTGAGAACACAGCAGGCAAGAAAGCCGATAATATAATATTGGGCTACATTAAGGAGAACCTAAGGCCTGGGTCTGCCCCCTGGGATGCTCAGTTCTGGGTGACATATTTTAGGAAGGTCATTGAGAGGCTGGAGAGCATCCAAGAGGGCAACCAGGATGGGAAAGAGACTCAAGGCCATGACTAGAATCAACCAAAGGAGTTGGGAACATCTGGCCTGGAAAAGAGAGCTCTGGGGGGGACATGAAAGCTCCCTCCCTTGAAGGATTTGGGCATGGGACCTGGAAAAACTTCCTGACTCCCTGAGTCCTCCGGAAGGGGATGGACTACCTCAAACTGAGGCTGGCAGACCACCGATGGGAGATGTGATAGATGAGATGAGGGCAACTAGGGACCCTCCAGGAAGTCAGGAAAACTCCTCTTCCCGAGTTCAGATCCAGACACGTGCTAGCTGTGCGACCCTGGGCAAGTCACTTTACCCTGTTTGCCTCAGTTTCCTCATCTGTAAAATGATCTGGAGAAGGAAATGGCAAACCCCTCCAGTATCTCAGCCAAGAAAACCCCAGATGGGGTCCTTGAGAGTCAAACAGGACTGAAATGACTCCACAACCACACAGAGGGGATCCTTGCTTGGGTAAAGGAAAACACTGAAAAACCACAGCATTCAGACCAGAAGGGATTTCCTTTCCCAGTCCCCCTTCCTCCTGGCTACTTCCCTCTGCTTTACTCTGTCTTCTCTCTAGCTGGTTCATGCTGGGAGTGCCTGGAGGGCAGGGGCTCTCTTCTGCATCTCTTGGAGTCCCGCAGCTCTTAGCACAAAGCCTTAGCACAGCAGGCACTTAATAAATACTTATTGACTGATTGATGCAGTGATTACTGGTGGCTCCTGAAATGCCTCCCGCCTCATGGGAAAGAAGTGGTGGGCAGGTGATGAATGTGGCATATACATATCTCCAGAGCCAGAAGGGACCTAATGAGAGGTCATGTCATGCTCATATTACAAATGGGGAAACTAAGGCCCAGAGAGGTTAAGAGACCTGCCAGGTGGCACACAGGTAGCCGTGATGAGAGCCCAGGGGTCCCAGCTGTGCAACGGCTTCCAGCCAAGAGTTCACTCAGGGATGGGAGCAGTCACTGGGATATGATATCAACAAAAAACTAAGAAATGGGAACTAATATTAGTCTAAATGACGTGTTTCCCTGATGCCCAGAGAAATCTTGAGCACACAGCAGGCATCACCAGACTGTGAGCCCCGTCAAGACAGAGCCCCAGGCCAACCTAAATCACATCTCCCCCAAGAGACCAGCACAGTGCTCTGCACAAAGCAGGGACTTCCTAAATGTCCCTATAAACAGCACTTCCCTCCTTGAATTTCCCACCCCACTTTCAAACTGATCTCTGCACTTAAGTAGGCAGACTTGAATTAAACCTATTGGGATCTGTTTTGTCTCCCTGTCAGACTGAGGCATCAGGGGCAGTTAAGTGGCACAGTGAAGAGAGAGTCAGGAGGACTTGAGTTCAAATCCAGACTCAAACACTTCCTAGCTGTGTGACCCTGCACAAGTCACTTCACCCTGTTTGCCTCAGTTTCTTCATCTGTAAAATGAGCTGGAGAAAGAAATAAATCACTCTCGGATCTTTTTGCAGAGAAAACCTCTAGAGCCACACTAGAATGACTGTGAGCCTATTGGGAAGAAAGAGATTCTGCCTTAACAAAATTTTCCATCTCCACCCTGGGTAACCAGCTCCTCTCAGCTTCATCTTACCTGCTCCCAAGGCTAGACCCATCCCACCCTCCCAAGCCAACCTCACCTGGAAGTGAAAGATGCCAGCATAGCCATGCTGGAAGCTCTGCCCATGAGGCACGACCCGGTGCAAGATGGTATCATTCAGGGTGATGGAGGCGATGGCCGCTAGTAGCCAACAGTCCCCTGCAATGGGCATCAATCATCAGAGAGCCCTTCGGTGCCCACCACCAACTCACTCCCAGAAGAGCAGGGCAGGCTGGGCAGTGTCCATTATGTCCTCAAGTCAGAGAAAATGACAGATCTTCTGGACTGGTTTCCCTCCCAACACCCCCACAGTTTACGGAAAAGACACAGGAATCTGGGCAAACCAGCTTTGAAGATGATAATCAAAGCTTGTCCTGACTTGTAAGAGGGAGGGGCCAGATACAGAGATGAGGGAAGGGGTGTGTGTCTGTGTGTCTGTGTGTCTGTGTGTCTGTGTCTGTGTGTCTGTGTCTGTGTGTCTGTGTGTGTCTGTGTGTGTGTGTAAAGGGGGGAGGAAGGCGTAGGAGAGAGGGGAGAAAGGGAGAAGGATAAGGGGGAGAGGGGGAGAGACAGATAGACAGAGAATGAGATGGAGAAAGAAAGAGAGAGGAGAGAGAGGGGAGAGAGAAAGGAGAGAGAGAGGGAAAGAGAAAGAGGAGGGAGAGAGAGAGAGAGGAGAGAGAGAATGAAGTTACTAGAATGAACAGGACGGTCCTAGGCTTACCTAGTGCTCCCTGACAAATGTCTGTTCGGGTGGCCCCATCCACGATAAACTGAGGGTTCGACAAAAGTTCCTACAACATAAATGTAGAGAACTAAGGGGATCTTGAACTCCCTGGGACATTCCTTCTCCTCAGGAGGATCCAGAGGTCCTGCCCCCCAGCCCCGGCATCTAGCCCCTGGGCTCTGCTCCCCAAACCTAGACCCCATCCCTGGCTCCAGCTCCTCCTGCTCTACCTTGGAGCCTCCCATTAGAGCCCTGATATCTTTGGGGTACTGGGAACCCTCCCCAAGGGCCCCACTCACCGAGGGCCTTTTCCACTTAATGCCATAGGTTTTGGAGGAGTTGGGCCCCAGTTCCTTGAAGCCCAGGGAATAGGAAGAAGGGGGGAAGGTATCGTCCTGGAAAAGGACCCCAGCCTGCAGATGCTTGGCACGCAGCTGCTCATAGTCCTGGCCCAGGTACTTAATGGCCTTCTCATGGCAGCCCAGGCCTAGTTCCTTGGCCCTCTGCTTCTGCACTTGGGCAGACACCCCTGTGCAGTACACAGGGGTGATAATCTCTTCTGTCATCCTGGGGAGGCAAGGGAGGGACAAGAGTCTAGGCTTGCTCTCCTCTCAGAACCCTGGAGTTCTGCCCTTCCCCCAACTCCCATCTCCCACCCCCACCCCCACCCCCTCAGAACCCTGGCCTCAGTGTCTCACTCCCAACCTCTGCACTGCCTTCTCAGAACTCATGGATCCTGGAAGCCCCCAGCTCACCTCCTCTCCCTATCATCACGATGTCTGTTGACTCTTTTTTTTTTTGCTTTTTGGAGGGGGGGAGGTAGGACAATTGAGGTTAAGTGACTTGCCCAATGTCACACAGTTAGTTAAGTGAGGTTGGATTTGAACTCAGGTCCTCCTGACTCCAGGGGCAGTGCTCTATTCACTGCACCACCTAGCCGCCCCCCAGATGTTCAACTCTTAACAGTTAAAACTTAAGGGTGTGCTTTCCATCCCCAGCCCTAGTCCCTCCTCAGAACCCAGGGGTCCTAGTGCCCAGTTTATCTGTCCAGCCCCATCTTCAAGATGGACAAGCCCTTTGTTCCAGAATCTCGCCATCCTGATTCCTCAAACCCTATCTCCCTCACATATCCCCCAGCTCCTCACTCCAGGCCGAGGGTCCTGTTCTCCCTCCACCCCAGCCCCATCAGAAGATTTAGAACTGGAAGAGAATTAGAGAGGTGCCCCCCCCCACCCTGAGTCCTATACTTTACACAGAAGGAAAAGGACTTTGCTAAGGTCACACAGGGAGAAGGAGCAGAATCCAGGTCTTAATCCTAATTCAGAGCTTCTCTTGCTACACTGCCCACTCCCTGCTTGGCACCAGCCTCTCATTTACCCCCAGGTCCATCCCCTCAAGCAGTAAGCCCAATTTCCCTTTCAGAATCCTGGGGCTCCTCGGTGTCAGCCCCATCCTCGAGATACCCAACCCCTCCCACTCCAAACCCCCCCAGCATCTGGGCTCCCAGAATCCCTTAGCCACCTCTTCCCCAGAGCTTGGAGGCCCACCAACAGCCCAGCTATGTCCCCTCTCAGAACTGGGGCTGGCCCCTGAGTCACCTCCCTCCTTGCCCATTATTCTCTGAAGCCTAGGGTCCTGCCCCAACCTCAAATCCCCTCCCTTACTTAGACGTGCCGCACCCCCCCCCCCCAGTCACACAAGAGCATCTAGGGTAAGCCCAATCCCCTCAATTCACAGATGAAGAAACAGATGGAGACTGAGAGGTTTTTGCCCAGTGTCACACAAGACATAAAAGAACAGGGGAGAATTTGAACCCAGATCCTCTGACTTCAAATCTAATTCTGTGCACTCTACCATATTATATGCCCCCCCCCCCCCCCCCCCCCCCCCCCCCCCCCCCCCCCCCCCCCCCCCCCCCCCCCCCCCCCCCCCCCCCCCCCCCCCCCCCCCCCCCCCCCCCCCCC
>CM053592.1:190458955-190492229 GCA_028646515.1 Pseudochirops corinnae | reverse complement strand
GGGGGGGGGGGAGGACGAAAACTTCTCCAGAGGCCCTTAATTCGACTTTCTCATTACCCCTCAACCCAGGGACCTGCATGCAGACAATATTGTCCCTTTTCCCTTTGGAGCTGCTGGACAACCCTCTAGCCTGAGACCTGGCCCTCGGGCTGGGCACCAGAGGACTCCAGGTTCCCAGGTCTGGGATCTGGGAACACCCCAGTTCTTCCCTCTGCTCAGAGGGCACCCCCACGCCCAAGGAGAGGGAATGCTAACTGGCTGCACTAACTCCACCCCTCCCACTGGAAAGAGGGGACGCCTGGGTCCCAAAGGCAATCTGAAGCCCCAGAGGGTGCCCTGGGGCACCTGTCTCTGGAACTTGATCCCAAGCCCTGGGTCTGAACTGCAGTGGCCTAGGGAAGCCAGCAGCCCCGTTACCTAGGCCTGGGTCTAATCGGTACCTCTCAATCCGTCAGTCCGTCCTTCTGTCCGTCGGGGCTCTCTCTTCCCTGGCCACTCCTAGGGGCTCTCAGCTCTGGCCCTGCTTGCTCACTGGTAGGGCCCAACCAGGAAGAATCTGGTCCCCGCCCTGCCTTCCTACCCCAAAGCCTCAGGGCCTTACTGGTCCCCTCCCACTGCCTTTCTCCTCCCACTGCCTCCTCCCTAGCTGACTCGGGTTTTCTCGGAGGGCTAGCACAGCGGCCAGGCTCTTATCTCTCCCCAACTTTCTCTCCCTATCTCTCTGCTTTGCGTCTCCGGACACAGTCTCTCGGGGGCCCTCCTCAGGCTGGGGCTCAGGGCCAACAGAGGGAGAGGACAAAACTGGGACTGAGGAAAGGGGCATAGGCTGAGCGGTCTGGGGCAGAGGCAGGACCGGGGGCTGAAGGGCATTGCCAGCTGGCCAGGGAGCGGTGAGGGGGTGCGGTATTTTTAACCAGGGGGCAGCTCGGGTTACAGGGATGGGCAGGCACCGCCCTGCTGCGGCAACCCCCCCACCTCCCACTCTGCACAGATGAGGGCTCCCCATTTCATCTCTCTGGCCCCTCTCTTGGCCGGGCTCGGACGCCCCTCACCCCACCCCTGACCAGATAAGGGCTCCCCTGCTCCTTGCTCCTCCATATCCTGCCTCCTCGCCCCTCCCTCAGCCAGGTTCGGATGCCCCCCAGGTTCCCCATCCCTTATTCTGCTGCCCACGCCTGCCCTGCGGAGCAGCGCTGAGATTACATTACCTTGGGCTGTAACGGCGGCTGCAGAAACAAGGGCAGCCGCAGCCGCTCCCGGGGCGGGGAGAGGGGGGAGGTGCTCGGAGAGCAGTTACCCCCGCCCCTCTTCGGGACTGCCCCCCTCTCCCTTCCTGGCGCTGCAGTGCCCTGGACTCGGACGCCTCCGCGGACTGCGCGCCCCCCCTGCAGGACAGTAGTAGGACTGGACAGCGACCGCTCCGGTCCCCCTCCCGCCTTTCCCCTCCGGACGCAGATGGGGGGACTGCCTTCGGAGGCGATCGGGCTTAGCCCTCCAGGAGCTCCCACTTTACTACGGGAAGCAATGTGGGACAGTCTAGACTAAAGGGTCTCTGAGGACCCTCCCTTCCAACTCTAGATTTAAGATTCTGAGTGTGACCCCGAGCAAAGCATTTACCCTCCCCGGGCCTCAGTTTCTCCATCTGTAAAATTCGAGCACCGGACTGGAGGGCCTCTGATGACCCTTCCAGCTCTACACCTAGCGACTGCTATGTAGATACATAGGCAGATATATGCAAAATATTAAGATCAAGGTCTGTTCCAGCGACATTTTTATAAAGTGGTTTCTACGTACAAGACGAAACAGCTGAACAGTAGGGAAAGCAGGACCTGTCTGCGTTCTGAGCAGCTTTTCGGCGCCTGGAGCTCGAGAGTCAGATCTGGTCCCGACATTTACTGGCTGTGTGACCCCGGCCAAGTCACTTCCCCCCGTGCCTCGGTCTCCTCGTCTGTAAAATGAGCTGGAGGAGGAAATGGCAAACCCCTCCAGTATCTCTGGCCAGAAAACCCCGAACGGGGCCGCGGAGAGGCGGACTCAATTGGAAATGACTCCCGACACAAATATGCCGAGACGGTTTCGTCACCTAGAAGATTCATGTCAGATGATTTAAAAACAAAGAATCCGAGACTCTGGGGTTAGCCAGCTTGAGCAGTGCTGGTCAGCTCCTCTCCCTCCCCCTTCCCCCACCCCGGGCCTTTCAAGTGGCCCCAGCAGAAGCATGACCTGCTGCGGACACCCCATATTATATAGGAAGATCAAGCACTTACTAAACAGAGCAGTGGATAGAGGGCTGGACCTGGAGTCAGGGAGACCTGAGTTCAGATTCTGCCCCAGACACTAGCTGTGTGATCCTGGGCAAGTCACTTCATTTGTCTGTTTCCTCAGTGAAAAAAAGAAGAGATACTTACAGCCCCTATTTCCCAGAGCTGCAGAGAGGCTCCAATCAGGTCATACTTGCAAAGTACTTGGCACATAGTAGGTTTTGAGGAATGCTTGCTTCTACCACATACACATACCCCTTCCTTGCAATCCGTAAGGTGCTATGGAAATCAAAGCAGTTTTCATCAAAACGAGGAGCTTCTTAACTGGCCTCCCTCTGGTTTGTCCCTTACCCCAAATCCATCCTCACCAAGAACTTTAAGTAGGCACTTAATAATTGCTTGCTTGCTTCAACAGTAGGTGCTAAATAAATGCTCGTTGCATTGACTGGGGGCCCATCACCACACTGTATTACCACCAAATCTTAGAGTTACAAAAGGCTAGCAGATACCAACTGATCTAACTGATGCCTAGAGATGGAACTCAGAATCTGGGCGGCTTGAGTGCAAATCCTGCTCAAGCATTCCCTAGCTGGATAGCCTCTCTCTGTCTCAGGTCTCTCATTACTAAAATGGGTATAATATTAGCAGCCACCTCACCGGGTTGTTGTGAGGATCACAAATTCTTTCTTATTTACCCTGTACATCTGCATGTTGTTTACCCCATTTGGCTGGAAGCTCCTTGAGGGCAGGGATTGTCTTTTGCCTCTTTTTGTATCCCAGCACTTGGCACAGAGCCTGGCTCAGAGCAGGAGCTTATAAATCTTTATGGACTGATTACTGATCAAATGAGGAAACATACATGAAATATCTGCAAATATTAAAGCACTGCTGAAATGCTAATTATTATAAAGAGACAACGTCTTGTACACAGGGAACTGACCTTGGAGGCACTTCTGATACTAGTGACCAGGTGTCCCTGGGCAAGTCACTTGTGTTCTCTAAGCAGCTCTCGGAGACTTGCCTTGGTGGAGAGACTGTCCTCATCCACTAGTTCCTTGAACTGATGTGCTGGTAGATGTTTGGTCCTTTCAGTCCCATCCAACTCTTTGTGACCCCACTTGGGGTTTTCTTGGCAGAGAATCTGGAGTGGTTTTCCATTGCCTTCTCCAACCCCATACCAATGGGGCAGCTAGGACAGAGACAGGTAGGCATGGAATCAGAAAAAACCCTCTTCCTGAATTCAGATCTTACTCACTAGCTGGAGTGACCCTGGGCAAGTCACTTTACCCTCCTTGCCTCAGTTTTCCCATCTATAAAATGAGCTTCAGAAGGAAGTAGCAAACCACTCCAGTATCTCTGCCAAGAAAACCCCATATGGGGTCATGTAGAGTCAGACAGACTGAAAAAACCCAACCACCACCCTCTACTAATAGCTCCCATCTATTATCATTTTAAAAGAAAAATTTGAATGATATCTTGTTTTTCACATCACCAGTATTTCTCACAGCATCCCTCCCATTCCTGTCTCCCAAGAAGCCACCCCATGGAACAAATAATTTTTTAAAACAGATTTTTAAAAATCAAGAAAGGTGATCAACAAATTGAAAAAGCATGAAAACACATGCAGCGTACCACCTCTGCAAGGGAGTGTGAGGGAAGTGTCTTTTCATTTCTCCATTTTGGGGTCATGCTGGTTCTTTGTAATCCTCCTCCTCCACCATCTTCATCATCATCACCATCTTCATCATCATCGTCATCATCATAATTGTCATCATTGTCATCATCACCATCATCATCATCATCACCATCTTCATCATCACCACCATCATCATCACCATCATCATTATCATCATCATCATCATCATCGTCGTCATCATCGTCATCACCACCACCATCATCATCGTCATCATCATCACCACCATCATCATCACCACCATCATCATCACCATCTTCATCATCATCACCATCATCACCATCATCATCGTCATCATCATCATCATCATCATTATCATTGTCATCATCGTCATCCACAGGCAATCCATTCCACCTTTGCCTCTAGAGGCAGCCGTTAGAATGTAAGCTCCTTATGGGGAGGGACAGTTTTGATTTTGTCTCATACCCAATTCATAGGAAGGTTTTCTTGGCATCAAACCTCTTTGCGACACCCCACCCGAGTGCTTCCATGTCTAGCCTTTGGGTCCAAAAGAACAAATCCAACCCCCTTTCCCTATAACAGCCTTTCAAATGCTTGGAAATGGTAACTCATATTTCCCACCAAGTCTCCAGGTTAAACATCCCCATTTCTAAGCATTGATCCCTGTGTTCCATTGACAAGCACTTATTAAATGCCTTCTTCGTGCCAGGTGTGACCTTGAGTACCCATGACCTTGGTTATCCATGTCAGACAGGTCCTAAGTTTTCAAAGTCCTGTCTAAAATATGGCTCTCAGATCTGAACTCCTGGCTCCCTACATGGCCTGCCCACAGCAGAACCTGTCAAGACCGTGGCCTCACTCAGATTCTCTTAGTGCTGGCAACAAGATCACACTGACTTTTCTGACTGTTTCATCCAATTGCTGACTCAAGTTGTATCTGCAGTCCGAGAAGATGCTGAAATTTCTTATCCAAAGAATTGTCGTCCACCCATCTCTCCCCTTCTTACTCTGCTGGTATTTTAAATTCAGACACACACCCCCAACTGCTGGTGCCTTTCCCATGAGGTGTTCTTCCACTTGCTCTGTTGTATGTACGATCTCCCCCATTAGAATGTAACCATGGGCAGGTACTGTGTTTTTCCAGTATCCCCAATACTTGGCAGAGTGCCAGGCCCATAGGAGGTAGGTAATAAATGTTTGTTGATTGGTTAACTTAAGTGTTAAACTGTGCATGTGATCCCACAGAATCTCATCTTATTTCACAAAAAGTCCTGTGTTCTAGTTGGGTCACAGACTTTTGGGATCCACCAATTCACTCTAGCTGTTCGTCCCAATGTCATCTCATCTGAAAATGTTCTGGGTGCCATTTACAGCTTCTTCAATCAAACAAGCATTTATTGGGCTCCTAAGGTATGCAATGCCCTCTGCTAGGCTCTGGAAATGCAAAGACAAAAGTAATAGTGCCTGCCCTCAGGGAGATTATACTCTATCGTGTATATAAAATATGAACATATAAAAATTGTTTCATAGTAAAATTATATTTTATCTTTATAGAAGTTGTGATTTTATTGATATAGAGAACTCTCAAGTGAGGAAATTCCCTCTATCGATACAGGTCACCACCTTCTTGGTCACTTCTTTGAGTTACCAAGGGCCATGAGAGATTACATAACTTGCCCAGCATCACACAGTTAGCATCATGTGTGTCAAAGGCAGAGCCCAATCTAAGCATAGGTCTTTCAGACTTTATTCATGCTATCATATTGCCTCTCTCATGTGAAAGGGGTAGGAGATCATTGGAGGAGGGGGAACCAACAGCTGGAAGGGGAATCGGGAAAGGTAAGAGGTGGAGATTGGGTGCCTTGTAGACTAAAGAGTCTAAAATGCAGAGGTGAGGAGGGAGTGACTCCAGGCATGGAGACAGAATATGGAGCACATCGGGCCATCGTGTCAGGACTGAAAAAGACATGGAAGGGGGATAATGTGCAAGAAGGCTGGAAAGACTAATCAGAGCCAAGATACAAAGGATTATAAACCCCCCAGGAGTTTGTATTCAGTCCTGAAGGTGACAGAGATCTGCTGGAGTTCACTGATCAGAGAAAGGCTGCAGTCAGACTCTTGCCTCAAGAAAATGACTTGGGTATCTGTGTGAAGGATGAGTGGAGAGAGAAGAGGCTTGAGACAAAGAATCCAAAGAAGGAGGCCCAGGGAGAGGGGAGGAAGGCTTGAATGGGATGTGGGGTACAGGGATGGAGCCAAGAGGTCGACCACAAAATATAGTGAAGATGGAGGACAAGCTTTGGCGATTACATGGTGAACATGGGGGTGAGGGAGGGAAGAGGAGGAGTGGAGGATGTTCCTGAGGTGGCGAATCCAGTGACTGGGAGGACAATCATAGGGAAGTCTGAAAGAGGGGAGGGTCTGAAGAAGGGAGGAAGACAGTGGGTTTTGTTTTGGACACGCTGAATTTGAGTTGCCTCTGGGACTCCAGTTGGAAAAGTCCGATATGCAATTCATGTTGCCAGACTGGAGCTCAAGAGAGAGACCAGGACTAAATACACAGACTTGGGAGTTAACTGCACTGAAGAGCACTGTAGGAGCTCAAGAGCTCATTGAGGGAGAGGTAACCCAGGGCTTAGGACAGAGCCCCTCTAGCCCACAGTTAGGAGACAGGAACCAGCAAAGATACTGGGAAGCCAGCAGGCTTCTTCCTAGTCATTGAGAAAAATGTTGAGTAGTCAAACACAGATGACTGGAATTCTTGTCCAAGCCGACACTGAACCATTAGTGAGCCAACAAGCACTAAGTACCTGCTATGTGCCAGGAAATAGTGCTAAGCCCCAGGGATTCAAAAAAGGAGAAGATTGAGCTTGTCCTCCAGGAGGTTCTATTCCAACGTAAAAACCTAGGTATATCCAAGATAAAGGCACAGAGCAGACGAAAGGTATTTTGGATGGAAAGCACTATGGAAACTGAGAAGGAGCTTCCTCAGGAGGTGGGGTGTGCACCGTCCACTGTCCGGAAGAAAGCCAGGGAAGAAAGAAAGGAGAGGTGCAGTGTTCTAGGTATGGGAGACAGCCATTGCAAAGGGACACAGTCAAGAGACAGAGTATCATACTCAAAGAGCTGAAAGATAGCCAATGCTGCTGAATTGCAGAGTGCATGAGGAAGGGACCAATCTGTGAAAAGCATTAACTCCCAGACAGGGGTTTGATGATTGATCCTGATCATCATAGGGAACCACTGGAGCTCATTGGCCAGAACTTTGATTTAGAAAAACCAACCAATCACTAAACATCGAGTTCCTGTGATGTGCCAGATGTTGCTAAGCACTGTGGACACACAAAAAAAGACAGTTGTTTCTGCCCTCAAGGTTACAAGTCTAATCCAGGAGGCACCGTGCAAACAAATATATTCAAAGTGAGATATATATAGGAAAAACAGAAAATGATTAGAAGAGGGAAGGCACTAGAATTAAGAGGGAATGGGGAAGGCTTCCTGCAGAAGGTGAGTTGGGACTTGAAACCGGGGGAAATCATCTTGACAGCTGAGGAGAGGACAGACTGGGGTTGGGAGTGATTGGGGTGCAGGAGACCAGGTTAGACATGTATCAATAGTCCAGGGGGCAGGGGAGAGTGAAGAGAAGGGGATGTGTGACAGATGTTGGAAAAGTAGAAATATCATGATTTGACAACTGCTGGGACATGTGTGTTCAGTACAAGTAGGAAGTCTAGTATGACACCAAGTCTGTGAGTCTCAGGGGCTAGGAGGGCAGCTCTGCCCTCGATAGTGATAGGGAAGCCAGGAGGGAGGGCAAAAAGGTAAGGATTGCAGTTTGGGACAGGTTGTGTTTAAGAGGTCTACAGGACATCCAGCTAGGGTGTCTGAAAGGAGAGATAATGCAGGGGATTGAGTGTCAGAGGCTGCAGAGTCAGGGTAGAGAAAAGGCCATTGGATTTGGCAGTTAGGAAATCTTTGGCAACTCTGGAGAGGGCAATTTCAGTTGAAAGAAGTCGGAAGCCAGATTGCAGAATTCAGAAGACAGTGAGAAGAGAGGAAGTAGACAGCTTTCTCAAGTTTAATGGTGGTGGGGATCAAAGGAAGAATTTTTTATGGTCATATTTGAAAGCAGAAACTAAGGAGCCAGTAGAGAGAGGGGATCGAAGATTAGTGAGAAACTGGGAGTGAGATAGGGACAAATATGCCAGAGAGGTTGGGAGGGGACATAATAAGGGTCCCTGGCAAGGAGAAGGGCCACCTCTTCACTGGCAACCAGAGTGAAGGAGATAGTGAGAAAGACTGTTGGAATATGATATAATATGACAAAAAGTAAGACAAGGGGCAGCTGCCCTTAGGTGGCCCCAGCTTTAAGACCTTAATTTAGAAAGGCCAAGGTCACTCACTGCATCTGGGCTTTTGTCTTGCCGCTAGACTTGGACGATTCTGGAGGGGAGTGAGGCCATGACTTTGCACTTGGCCTCACTTAATCCAATTCATGAACAAGTCAAGACAAGGCCCTTGTGAGGTCCCTGGTCCTCTGGATGAACAAAGGACAAAGCCCAAGTATCAGGGAAGTAAGAAGCAGGATTAGGGTGGGAGGTTTGAAGAGCAGGAGCTTTTGGAGCAGCTGCTGGGGAGAGGAAGATAGTAAACCAATGTTTGCCTTGTGGTCGTTGGGGCCAATTAAGCAAAGTTTGTAGCACAGGCTGGTGCTTTCCTCCTGCTCCATTCGCCAGCCTGTGAACAGGAGGCAGATGGGAGTGTCCGAGCCGGGGATCTGGCCAGCTGCCATCAGTGCTAGGGCAAGGGGGCAATGGTTATGTGCCATTGTTGTTGCGTTAAGTCCTTTCAGTCACAGCTGACTCTGTGATCTCATTTGGGGTTTTCTTGGCAGAGATACTGGGGTAGTTTGCCATTTCTTCCTCCAACTCACTTTACAGATGAGGAAATTGAGACAGAGTGAAGTGACTTACCCAGGGTCACACAGCTAGTGTCTGGGGCCAGATTTGAACTGGAGAAGATGAGTTGTCCTGATTGCAGGCCCAGTGCTCTATCCATGACACCACCTGGCTGTCTCTAGCAACGGGATCTGAGATCAAGGATAGTGGAGAGCAGAACTGGAAAGGAGGAGAGTCTAACCCATATAGGGGAGGTCACCCTGAAGATGAACATACTAAGGGGGCATCAGGCATAGGAAAAGATGGGACTGATCACAGATTGTGACCAGATAAAGGGAGCTGATGGATGAGAAAATGGAATATTTATGAATGACGGCAAGATGGAGGGAGGGATCATCTCTTGGGGTAACTGAGGCGGGGACGGGGAGGTCATGGTCACTGAGTGGATGGAGGAACTGGGAAGTCAGGGTGCCTGGGGGAGCATCAGTAAGTATGTGATTAAAAATAAAGGAGTTAAAAAACTGTGTGTGTGACAGGAGATGGGGAGGAAAGACTGGACAGTGAGCCAAGCCCTAAACGCGCTGAGGAAAGAGGATGGTGTTAGATAAAGACCGCAGAGTCTGCACTGGGTGATAATCTGGGTAGAGTGGGCCTCCCGGGAGGAAAGAATGCTAGAGATGGGGACCAAAGAACACTGACTTCCCCCACCATGGCCAGGGAACCAGGGCGTGGAACAGCAGAGCCCATCCTGGAGAGAGCTTTGAGAGAAGGGTCAGCGTCAGCAGGGAGCCAGAAGACACAAGGAAAGAGAAAGGAAAATATTTCAAATCAGTCTGTTAATTATTGGGCAGGCATTCCAGAAGGCACAGTGGAAGGAGGGTCGGCGGGATCCTCATGGGGGGGAGGGGGGGGATAGGGTTGATAGTGACAGTGGGGAAGCAGAAGGGAGGGGGCCAGTACCAGGGATAAGAGTGTGCTGAGCCTAGGAGGCTGGCAGGCAGCAAGAGAGGTGAAAGCCTTACCTTCTCCAAGGTAAGGAGATGGAAGAGATTTTGTCCCCAGAGGACGGGGAGCCTGCTGCTGGACATGGCCCTGGGCAGGGCCTTATGGGCACAGGCCACCACAGGAGGCGGTGGTGTGACCCTTCCAACAGGCATGAGGCCACCTGAGCAGCCCACATAGGACCCTAGATTTAGAGGCAGATGGGGCCTCAGATGCCATGGAATCTGATCTCCTCAATTACAAATGAGAACCCTAAGGCTGTGAGGTCATGACTTGCCCAGGGCCACACAGTGTGCATTTGTCTGAGGTTCAGTTTGAACTCAGGTCTCCCCGAGTTTCAGGCCCAGTATTCTAATCCGTCTGCCGCCTCAAGGTCTCATCTCTCCAGCTCATCTACCAGGACAAACCAAGAAACCGTCAAGAGATTTGCCAAAGCCTGCCAGGCACGCTCCTTCCGAGGCCCTCTCCAGCCTCTCCCCCTGCAGCCTGGAAGGCGTGGCTCCAGCCACACCCCTCCCCCATCCACCCTTCCCTGTGCTTGTGACTCACAGGGTGCTGTGAGAAGGGCTGGGTTGGGGGTCAGAGGATCTGAGTTTGAATCCTAGCTCTGCCATCTATACAACCTTGACTTCACCTTTCTGGGACTGTTTCTTCATCTGCCAAGTGAAGGGGCTGGATGGGATGACCTCTGGAGGTCCCTGTCTACAATCCTAAAAATCTATTCTTCCCAAAATGGAGACCTCAGGGGTTCCCAAGATGTCAAGCAGACATCGTTCAGCTAACAGGAGGTCGGAATCCTTCCCGTCCCGTGGCTCCTAGGAGGTCAGGCCTCTGGGGCCAAGGAACCAAAGCTACCTCCCCCCCACCACCTACTATCCCTTCCCCACACCCTTCATGTTTTTCTCTGCAGGCTAAAGGCCAGTACTGGGAAGTGACCAGAAGGAAAGTTATGTGAAGAACTAAACACATTGAAAATATGGGATATGGGACCAGATAACAGGGGTGAGGATGGGAGCTCATTTAATGGGACACACCACCTTAAGGTCTCTCTGCCTTCTTGACTTAGACAAGAAAAAAAATCATCTCCAGAGCAGGCTGGAGGGCCAACAACCCCTTGTCCTTTGGGAAGACCAGAGCCATGGGTATAACTCAGAGAAAAGTATGCTAAAGTGGAAGTCAGAGGGCCTGGGTTCAATCTCAGCTCTGTATGACTGGGCCTCGGTTTCTTCAACTGTGAAATGAGGCAGGGGCTGGAACCAGCCCAAGGGGTGGGGAGGAGGCGGATGCCAGAGTCGGCTTTCTTGCTGACTGGGTGCTAAGCTTCCTGGTCTCGTTTTTGGTGTCCTGTGGCTCAGTCTCAAGGGCCCTGGTTCCATTTCTGGTGGGGGAACCCAGTGAGATTGTGCCCCCTCGTCCTCCAAATTTCCAGAGTCGAACCAAACTCTTAAACACAATGTCTCTTCTCCAATTTATTAAAGAAGGAACCAACACCCTTGTGGTGTCCAGAAGAATAGGATTTATACAGCAAGGAAGGCTGATGCTTTATCACTAAGAAGCTGAAGAAGAGAAGGGAGCAGGAGGGCAGCCGTGATGCCAGCCAGAGCCAGGGAGGGCAGGCACCGCACACAGGGCGACTGCGGAGAGGGGCCGGCAGGCTGATCAGATCACCAGGAGGCAGGGGAGGCTGCAGCAGCCAGCTCAGGCAGGACTGTGGGGAGAGGAGGGGAGTCAGGAGGAGATGGGGATGCAAAGACCAGCGAGGGAAGGGGACTCACTCTCCCTGCCTTCTCTAAATTTAACAAGCATTTACTAAACACATCTCTGTGCCAGGCACTGGGCATACAGAGATAAATGTGAGAAGGAAAGAGCTCCTGCCCTCAAGAAGCAAACGGTCTGTCTACTGACCCAGGTATGTACTATCTTCACGAAGCAAAGTCAGGGGAGGATTCCCATCAGGACCAGCCTCCAGTAGGAAGGAGCACTGGAAGGTACTAGGGGTCCTGCAAAGCTAAGCGTGCATAAGGCAAAGACATCCTCACTGAAGACAAGAGATGTTGTAAATGGGCAAGTAGGCCAGAACAGTCGATGAGGTAACGTCCATTCTGGGTCCAGAGTGTTGAAGGTTTTCAATCTGAGACAGGTTCTAACATCCCAGAGACAGCAGGGAGCCACTAAAGCCTCTGGAAGGCAGCACTTGCACGTCTCTCACCCTCCCCCCTTTTCTCTTTCCCAAACCTCGGTTTGCTGTGGACAAGCAATGACCCCAACTGCCAAGACCCCCCTCCCTCCGCTCTCCCCCAAAAGCCCCCACATCCCACCCCTTCCTTCTTCCATCTCTTCTCCACACTCACTCTGTAAAGTGTAGGCCCCAGGCTCTAGCTGCAGCAGTGGAGGGAGAATAAGGAAAAAGTTCCTGGGCCAAGGAGCCGAGGAAAGAGTGGGAAGGGGCTGTCTGGGGGGGGGCTGCTGGGGGGGCTGCTGTCTGGGAGGAAATGGAGAATGGCCCCACCGGACGGAGCAGCCCAGTGGAGAGAGATCAGAGACATGGGGTAGGACAGCAGAGCAGCTCTGGGCTCTTTCTGGGGAGCCTCGACGAGCCCCCCCATGGTGGGCAGGCCGTTCCCTGGTCCAGGCCCAGTGGGATGGTTCCTTTGCCATGACCTGAAAGGAGATGAGATCAGTAGCCCGAGGACTCTGGGGGGTAGGGAAGTAAAGCTGTGCTCATTAGCCCCTGGGAGGGATCAGAGGGAAGCAGAGAGACCAATCCAGAGAAGTCAGAGGGCTTGGATTCTCTGCTTTATCTAAGTCCCTTCCCTCTCTGAGCCTCAATTTCCCCAAGTATAAAATGGAGTTAGACTAGATTTCCAAAGTCCCTCCCAGCTCTGACATCCCAGGTCCTGTGTTCTCTCCCAAGGTCCCTCCCAGTTCCAGTACCCCATGATTCCCTCACCTCTTCACAACAGTGCCGGCTCACCGCTGCCCTGTAGCCCATCCGAGCCCATAGCTGGTCTCTCTGACGAAGGAAGCTGGGCATGAGTTTCCGCCAGCCCCTGCCCAGGGCCCAGGGTAAAATCTCATACTTGGGATCCTCTCGGTCTTCTTCCATGTCATTAGCTAGATACCTACAGTACCCACCAGGGGTCACAGGAACAAAGCCCACACCAGCATGATTTTATGGGCGTTGTATTGAAACATCCCCTTTGCTAGCCTCTCCCTGCCCCACACACCCCTCACTTACAAGGCTAAGAAGAGGTTGCTGTGCGTATATTCACTGAGCTGCAGGCCAGCTCTTTGGAAATAAATCAGGGCCATCGCCAAGAGATACTGCACAGAGATAGAAACAGGAGGGCCAGCCTCTTTAGTCCTCCTGGTAGACAGGACAATCCTAGGGCGGGTCCATCCTGAGGCCCCTGAACTGTATCCAGCCAGCTCAGGGAAGCAGGCTCCCTTTATAAGATCCTAGGACTGGGAGACAGGGTCTCAACCCCCTCATTAGTCCCCAGGGGGACCCAACCTCATACTCCCTTTAAAACCCAGGTGAGGGTTAGGGGCAGGGCAGGCCAGGCTCTGTTCCTCTTCTCTTTTTTATGCCTGCTGCAAGGCACACGGCAGGTGTGGAACACTGCTCAATCAAGGAAGTCCCTTTGTCATCGAGAAGTATGGCCTTAACACTGGCTGTTTCAGTTAAGTGTTAAGGCAGGGACTGGGCCGACATGGGCATCTCTGCCTATCCAGCCTGGTAGGGAATGGATGCTTACTGAATGCTGGCCTGCCCTTTGTGATTTAAGTGGTAATAAAAGGTGGAGGAGGGGGAGGTAGGGGGAGGCAGGGGATGGCATTTGCAGGTGTTGCTGCTAACTCAGCGAGGATGCAATCCCCATTCCTCCTAGGAGCCCAAACCTCACCACAGCTTAAATACACACACCTTATCAGAGATCTGAAAGCACAGATCGGTGGCAAAGAATTGCTGCAGGTAGCTGTCCTCTGGGGAGGGGAAGGCAGAGAGGAAAGAAGAGTCAGACCGCCTCCCCATGCAAGGTTAACATCTCCACCCTGGGAGCCCCTTCCCCCAGGCAGATAAGAGCACGTTCAGTCCAGTGCAAAGATGGGTGGTGGACATGCCCTGGAGCAGGGCAAAATGAGATTAAGCCCCATCCCTGGCCAGTGGGGAAAACTGGGACCCAGTCAGCGCCTCCCCACCCCATGGCCTGGGTGAGACCAGCCCCAGGGGAGCTGGCCAAGTCTTCAGCCCCTCTCACCTAGAAGGTTAAGGAAGGCATGCACCTCCTGGCACAGGCGGGAGGGAAGGTGCCCGGTGCCAGCGCAGATCCCTGGCTTCACCCAGCTGGTGACCGAAGGAAGGGCCACAGCAGAGTCCTGGCCTCCATTCATCAGGCTTATCATTGTGGCGTCAGGGAGGAAAGAGAGGAAGAAGGTAAAAGGAGTACAGGACCTGTCCATAGGAGGAGGCAGAACCCAAGCCTCAGACTCTCCTCTAGGTAGGAGGAGAAAGGCAGGAGAGGTTCAAGCTGATGGGAAAGCCCCTGAACCCCAGGGACGCCTGCCCTGGGGGTGGGCTCTGGGGTCTAAGGGACTACCAACTCCCTTCTCCCGCAGCCCCACCCCCAAAGTCAACAAATGCATCCTCTCTGGCCTCACCAGGCAGGGAGACTAAGGAGACTCTCACCCTCACCTCTCCCCCCCATACACTCCCAGGGAGAGGATGGGGAGAAGCTGACTCACCTGAAGGTGATTACACACAGTTTATCCCTCCCCCACCCCCACCTCCTCTCTATAAGGGCTCAGCCCCACCCCTCGCCCACTCCCCTCAGGTAAGCCCAGCCACCAATCAACCCTTCCAAGGTTCCTACCAATCTTCCTAGACTGGGGACTTTTTTCTCTCCTTTCTTGGCCCTCACTCACTCCAGACCCCTTGAGGAATGGACTGGGCCTGGCTTCAGGCTGGTAGCTCTTCTAACTGAAGAATATTGAGCCAGACGAGGTGAAACCCAGCTGACGTTACCAAGGTGCAATGGGAAGAGGGAGGGCAGAAAGTGGATGAAGTCAGCCTGAGGACTGGAGGCAATGCATTAGGACCTGGAATCAGATGGACGAGGATTCAAAACCAGCTCACTGTGGTGACCTTGGGCAAGTCACTTAACCTCTCTGCCTTAGTTTCCTCATCTGTAAAACAGAGATAATAGCTAAGTGAGAAGAGCAGAACCAGGAGAAATGTGTACACAATCACAGACACATCGTATATGTGACGACCAACCTTGACAAACCGGACTCTTCTCAGCAACGCACAGTTATAAGACAAATCTACAAGTCTCAGGATGGAAGGAGATACCTACATTCAGAGAAAGATCTAGAAAGACCAGAGTTTAAATGGAGACTGAAGCAAAACATGCTATCGTTCTCTTCCATGTTTGGTTCTCTTTCTTCTTTCCCAGTGTTCACTCCATCGGTTACAGCCCTTCTATACAACCAGACTAATGTCCAACATGAAAGTATCTGCAGATCCTATACATGACTGCACGCCACCATGGGGAGGGGAAGGGAGGGGAGAAAATCTGAAACTCAAGGGATTGCGGGAACTGAATCTTGTAAACTAAAAGTAAATAAACAAGTCAATGAAAAAAATTTTTAAAAATTTTTAAAAACCAGAGATAATACTAGCACCTATCTCACAGGGTTATGTGAGAATCAAACATAAGTAAAGTATTTTGCAACTTTCAAATGCTACCTAAATGCCAGCAATGCTTATTAGAGAAGAAGGTGAACTGCAAGGGTAGAGAATCCAACCCTCTTGGTTTTTATTAACAAGGATACAGCTTCAAAATGATTTATTATCCATCTCCAAAGAGGGGAGGTAGCAGGCCCTGAAATCAGGAGGACCTAAATCCAGATCTAGCCTCAGACACTGACTAGCTGTGTGACCCTGGGCAGGCCACTTAAACCCTGCCTCAAAAAAACAAAACCAAACCAGAGTTGGAGAACTTTTGTCAAGCACTAGGGACACGTGTATACAAGCAAAGAAGGCACTGCTGCCTGGCCTCAAGGAGCTTATGCTCTAATAAGGTAAGACAACAATGAGAGCCACATGGAAAGCAAAGATCTCCGAGGACCAGAGGAAGGAAGAGGGATGTTTGTTCAGCCTGGAGAAGACAAGGTTCTGGGGAGAGACCAGAGAGGACCTGCCGAGAGTGTCTGAAGGGCTGTCCTGTGGGAGATGTCAGGTTTATTTAGGATATTTTAGAGGGGAAAATCAGGAACAATGACTGAAAATTTGAAAGAGAAGCAAATGGAGGCTTGGGGGGGGGGAACCCAGCCTAATAATTAGGGATTAATCCCCAAATTGGAATGGGCTGTGCTGGGAGGATATTTTATTCTATTTACTCATATATACCTTAACCCTCTTCAGTGGAATGTGAGCTGGGAGGGGGGTGGGGAGAGGAAAGGTTGTCTAGTTTTCCTGGGTCTAGCACGTGGTTTGGTGGGCAGAGCGTCCACCTTACAATCTAGAAGGCTTGGGCTGAAAGACTTGGATTCGAATTCCACCTAAGACACTTAACCTTGGCTAAGTGGCTTCTTTTTTGGGACTCGATTTCCTCATTTGTAAAATGGGAAGGTTGAACAGTGATAGAATGTAAATCCTTTGAGTCCTTTTTTGTCCCTGCACATAGCAGATGCTGGACAACATTTATCGATTGATCAGTCCTTCCATTGAATGATTACAATTCTGTACACAGAACAAAACAAAAAAACCAAAACCACCCTTTGAACAATTGTGATGACAACTCGGCAAGGAGCAACTGTCTCCCTCCCTTCTGGGAAGAGCTGGGCGGAATTATTAGGAAGGCGCAGACACAGGTTCCTGAGATGGTATTTGAAAAGGGCACCGCAGGCACTCAGTCAATGCTCGTCTCCTTCCCCCTTCCTTTCCCTAATCACGATATCGTGCATTTTGAGCTGGAGAGCACTCCAGAAGGCGCCTATTCCTCCTCCAAGGCAGCGCACCGGGCTTGGAATCGGGAGGACTCCTCTTCCCGAGCTCAGGTCCAGCCTCAGACCCTTCCCAGCTGAGTGACCCTGGGCGAGTCACCTAACGCTGCTGGCCTCGGTTTCCTCCTCTATAGAGTGAGCTGGGGAAGGAAACGGCGAACCGCTCCAGTGTCTGTCTCTGCCAGGAAAACCCCGGCGGGGTCACAGAGAGTGGGACGCAGCGGAGCGACCGCTGTTTGCGGAGGAGACCTAGCGCTGACGTGTCCTACCGAGCTGCCTCCCCGCCCCTACTTGTTTCTTGTATTTTCTTTTATTTATTTATTGCTTTTGGGGGGGGGGGAGGAGGGCAGGGCAATCGGGGTTAAGTGACTTGCCCGAGGTCACACGGCTAGTAAGTGTTAAGTGTCTGAGGTCGAATTTGCACTCAGATCCTCCTGGCTCCAGGGCCGGTGCTCTATTCATGCACTACCTAGCCGCCCCTCTTTCCCCTTTTCTTTTAAAATAGCCCTTGGGCGTTTCCAACTGGACGTTCTGTGGGCAGCTCAAACCCAAGCCCAAAAAGGACTCGCTGTCACTTCCCCTCAAAACCCGCTCTCATCCAAATGTCCCTAACTTCCTGTCACCTGAGAGGAGCACAGGCCTTCAGGCGCTCAGGTGTGCCTCTGTGGTATCGGGCTCCACTCCTCCTCTCTCACCCTCCCTCTCTCACCTCCGGGATCTAAGCTTGTGGTGGTTTTACCTCGAGGGCAGTTCTCATATCCTCCCTTTCTCTCACCTCAACACCTCTCACCTGTAAGTCTCTACTTAGGTCTTAATTGGCCTCCTCCCCTCCAGGCTCTCCCACCTCCAAAGTGATCTCTTAAAGTCCCCTTCTGAAGAAGGAAGGTAGGTGGGTGGGTACGTAGGTAAGTACTGGACAAACACTTATTTATTGACTGGTCAGTTCCTTGAAATGATTACAATTCTGTACACAGAACAAAAAAAATGACACCAAACACGAGTGATTCTAATGACAGACCATGGCCCTGAGGAAGAGCTGGGGGCCTCTACAGCTTCCTTTCAGTGGGTCTGCCCTTCTGCCTTGGGCCTCCATCTCCTGATTTGCAAAATTTGAAGGTTACACAGTGAAAGAATGTAAGTTCTTTGGCAATGCTGTTCCCTTTGGTTTTGTGCAGCAAAGGTGCCCGGCAGCCCATGAGAGTGTGTGGCCTGAGCCAGGTGAAAATGTAATTGGAAAAAAACTGACCAAAATGAGGGAAAATACAAGCGGACACAGAACAAGTGGCTGCGTGATTTCCTAAGTTAATAGGAAGCCTGCAGGGATTCCCTTTTCTATTTCATTTGACCCCCGACTGTGGTCAGGCTTCCTGATTCAAACCAGCAACATCAGGAAACGAAATCAGGAAAAGGAAGAACAACAGAGTTCTTTCCCGCCTCTGTTGGGGGAAGCTGTAGAGTCCCAGGTGGGCATGACACCCGCTTAAGTGTGAATCGATTATAAGTGAACAAAGAGAGAAGGCATAATTACTTCACTTTGGAAAATAGATTTTGGGCTGGAAAGGCTATTCTGGACAAGTATTGTTCATCCTCGGGCTTTCCTGGTCCCTCTCTGCTAGCTCGGTCAATGGTCAATGGTCAATCTAACCTGTATCTGTCTTCCTTGTATCTAGTCATTTGCAAGTCCTTCCCCCCCACCCGCAGACCCCTCCATGAGGGCAGGAGCCACGTTTTCACCTTTCTTATCCCCAGTGATTAGCACAGTGTCTGACACATAGGTGGTCTTTAATGAACGCTAGTGGACTGACCATTAGAAGAGGGTCATATTTCCCAGGGATAAAACCAGTTTGGGAGGGTAGAGTGACTAGGACAGTTGTTTGGGCAGGAGACAGCTTGGCAGGTTAGCCCTAACCACGGAGGTGTTAGCCCCGAGCCCCTTGGTCAGTGTTCTGCTGGACTCAAGATGGACTTTATTAAATACTAAAAAATTCTTTTGCCTTTAATAAATATTTACAGATGCCATTTCTTCAACTTATAAATTTGGCTTCTATTTTTCACCCACTTGGAAATTCTACCAGGAAAATTCCCTAATTTTGATGAGTTCAGTTCTCAGGAAGAGACTTATCTCCTTTTCTCTGCATGGCCTAGAGCAAACACTCACAGAATGGCTTAATTCATGGCTGTTACTTAAAAGACAAAGCTAATGAAGCATTTTGTAAGTAGCATCCAGCTTCGAGAGAAAGGGATCCCAGGGCCCTGCATTTAGATTGAGAGAAACCACAAATTCACATGATTTGTTTTGTTTTTATTTTGTTAAACATTTCCCAATTGCAATTTCTCTGGTTCAGCCCCACTCAGCGAGGGTTTGACACCTCTCTCACAGAGACTTCCCAGGTGGAAGTTTGCCAGCTTCCTCAAAAGGTCACGCAACTACACGCCCAGCCCAGAGCCTGGGTCTCCACTGAGTTCAAACATCTCAGCTTCCCAAGAGGATGAACCCTCCCAGAAGACTTTGCCCAAGTAGAGCCCCCATTCCTGTCCTGCCTCCCGATTTTCCAGTCCTGGTGTGGGAGGGCACGCTGTGTCATTATGCCTCACCTACCTCCTGCCACTGCTGAGGACTTTGATCAGGAGTGGCTTCAATCTGAGAATCTCCACTTAGCAAAACACTGGACGATCTCCATTTTCACCTTGGCTGAAATCTAAGAAGCAGATATGGCCACCAACCTGCAGCAGAGATAGACAGACACACACACACACCAGCCAGCCAGCCTTCTGTCAGTATATTAGATGCAATAATTGGGATGGGAACTCTCCGAATTCAAGGAATTTAAAATTTAGGAGACTCAATCAGCTTGTCTCACTCACTTCAATTTATTCAGCAAGTGCCTCTCCAGCTGAGTCGTTCCCTAGAGTCTGTACTAGGGAAGAGGGAAAGGGAAAAATACATGCCAAACTTAGACGTGAGAGCAGGAATGCACAGGCCTCCAAATCTGTGTCCAGACGGGTGATGAAGGTCCCCACATTGGGCAGGTGACACGGTAACTCCAAAAATGGCTTCCTAGCATGCCTTTTTTATCTGGGAGAAGTTCCTTCTCTGGTGTGAGTTAGGGATGCTCATTCCTGTCCAGAGATTCTGGAGTTCTGCTTGGTGGGGAGCAAGGTGCTGCCTACTGCTGCCTGGGCTCATAACCTCTCAGCTGACAGATCCAATGACTTGTTCTCAATCTTCATTCTCCTTGACTTCTCTGCAGCCTTTGACATTGTGAGCCTTCTCCTTGCTGAAAGGTCTTCAGAACACCATCCTTCCTGGTTCTTCTTCCCATGTGACTGCTCCTTCCCAGACTCCTTTGCTGAACCTTTGTCCTGGTAACAACCACACTAAATGTCCTGGGCCCTCTTCTCCTCTCTTTCTATTCTACTTCACTTGGGGAATCTCATCACCTCCCACGGGCATAATTACGATCTCTATGCTGCCGCTCCTCAAAGCTACTTATCCAGTCTTTTTTTTGTTGTTGTTTGCTTTTTGGAGGGGGGAGGGCAGGGCAATTGGGGTTAAGTGACTTGCCCAAGGTCACACAGCCAGTAAGTGTTAATTGACTAAGGCTGGATTTGAACTCAGGTCCTCCTGACTTCAGGACCGGTGCACTATTCACTGCACCATCTAGCCACCCCTTATCCATTCTTAATCTCTCTTCTCATCTTCAGTCTCACATCTCCTCCTGCCTTTCAGACATCAGAACTGGATGTATAGTAGACATATTAAGCTCAATGTGTCTCAAACCTCTTTCCCCCTAGACCTACACTATCCTCCCAGTCACTCAGGCTAGGTACCTAAGAGACATCCTTGACTCTCCCCTATCTCTCACCTCCCATAGCCAATCTGTTGCCAAAGGTCCATTGATTCCATGTTTGCAAAGTCTCTTGAAAACACCCCCTAAACACCCCTTTCTGTCCTCTGACACTGTCACCACTCAGGCCCTCATCACCTCAAACCTGGACTGTTGCCATAGCCCACTAGGGGTTCTGCCTGTCTCAAGTCTCTCCCCACTCCATCCATCCTAAAGAGAAGTAACTTTCCTAAAGAGAAGATTTGACCGTGTCACTCTTCTACTCAACAGACTCCAGGGGTTCCTTATTACCTCAAGGATCAAACATAAAATCCTCTGGTATTCAAAGCCCTCCCCCCACCTTTCCAGTCTTCTTACAGCTGACACTCCCCTTCCCTTCAGTGCAGTGACAATGGCCTCCTGATCATTCCTCAGACAAGATACTCCATCTCCCAGCTCAGTCACTTTGAGTGGTTATCCCTACCTGGAATGCTGTCCTCTTTATCTCCACCTCCGGGCTTCCTTCAAGTCTAGGCCAAAATCCCACCTTTGGCAGGAAGCCTTTCCCAAGGAGCCCTCTTAATTCAGTGCCTTTGAACATCTTATAGACAGTGATCCATTTATCCTGTAGATAGCTTGTTTGTAAGTATGGGGTTTGCATGTTGTCTCTCCCATTAGACGATGAGCTCCCTGAGGGAAGACCATCTCATACCCCCAGCACAGAGAGTGCTATGTGGTAGGTGCTTGATAAATGTTTGTTGTTTGTTGCTGATAGATCAATGCTTTGGAATCTCTGAGTATGGTCATTGAGGGGAATGAGCCACTGAGAGTTGGAAATTGGAGTGGAGCAAAAAAAGTGCCCTGCTTCTCCATGTACTTACTCAGTGGAAGAAATGGGAGGTCCCTGCTGATGGATCCCAGGAAGTGCCTTCAGTTTTCATCCCTTGGCCTCTAGTTAGTCAAGGCAGCTGAAGGGCTAGCTGTCCTCCAGATCTGCCCATTAAGGATAATAGTTCTCATTTTTGTTTTGTCATTGTTGTTGGTGAGTCCTTGGGAAGTTCGGTTATGACCATCTCTTCATGGCCCCACTTGGGGTTTTCTTGACAAAGACACTGGAGTGTCTGCCATTCTCTTCTCCAGCTCATTTCACAGATGAGGACACAGAGGTCAACATAGTGAAGCGACTTGCTCAGGGTCACACAGCTAGGAAATGTCTGAGGCCAGATTTGAACTCAGGAAGTTGAACTCAGGAAGATGGGTGAAGGTTTTGAGATGTGCTGGACCCTGTAAACTTCAGTGTGTACCAGGAACTGCCTGGAGGAATGGAGAAGGACCTGGGAGCTGTCTGCCTCTGGATCCAGGTGACTGTTTGGTGGATTCTGGTAGGGACCATGGAAGGGGATCCAGGGAATCTGAGAGACCACCCCAAGTCAAGATGAAGAAAAGGCCTCTTCTTAGATATTGAATGTGTGATGAAATTGAAGTTTACTAAACACCTAGGGGTGGAGGGTTTGTGTAATTTCCTAACGATTGTATTTAGTGACTGATTGCTAGATAAGTGACTGATTAATTTAATCTATGATTGCCCCGTGAGTGGAAGATTGATTATTGTATTGTGAGATGACTGAACGACTGAGTGAGGAGGCAAACCTCCTTGGAGATATCAGATGATTATTCTTTTGTTTTGTTCTTAATACTGTGACCACTTTGGTGAAAACTATGTGGCCATTTTAATGATAAGCTATTGTGAATACTGTATTGTGATTTTATGTGATAAGATGTAATGTTATGTATATTGTACCTTGATTTGTTATGGAATAAATGGAGTGTTCACTATACTGTGTCATCAGAACCTTAAAAGCTGTTCACAGTAGCATTCTTTTGGGAAGCTGCTCATGCATGGTGTTACACCATTTGGGGTTTTTTTTATGCTTTCTCTCATTTTATTTTTTGATCCTGGAGGTGACAGGAGGCAATTAGTGGACACATTGCTGAAGGAACTGAATCAAATTGACCTTGACATTCTTGCTATAAATGAAGCTAGAAACAGGATGGAAGTTTCAGTATATGGAAAGATGGCTCCCAAGTACTATAGGCAGCTCATCTTTTCCTTGTTAAGGACTCCATCTTTTTTATCTTCTCTAGAAAGGTCACAGAATCCACCCATTTCTCTCTGCACAGAAGAATAAGTAGGTAACTCTGTGGGGCCAGATACTGTTTATAATAGTATCATACACTTGGTCCACTATGACCTAATCCTTTTCCTCTGGTCTTATTTCTCCTTTCTTCTTCAGCCTCCATGGTAACTGGTCAGCCTAAGGGATATAGGCAGTGACTCTTTCACCTTCTTATTGAATGGTATCAGGAAACTACAAAAAAAGTGTCCCGCTAACAATCACCTTGTCTCCACTGCAAGCCTAACCAGGTACCCCTGCAGACACACCTCCCTTTGTTCTCCATAAGGTCTGACCCTGACTTCCTCACTTCCTGCAGCTTCACTCCCTCTCCTCAGCCGGACCACCCACCCAGATGAGATAGCGAACGTGGTCAGCATGTTCACTGTCCATTCAAAGACAAGCTCTACTTTGCATTAAGATTTTTCCTCTTCGGATCCAGCACAAACAAAACGGTTGAGTCTGTAAGGTTTCCTATGTCAACCTTTAGAGAGTTCACTCTCAGAAAGACAAACAAAATTAGGATGTACACATTATTTCTCTCAAAGCTGGCAAACATGCATATAGGGATATGCATAGGAGTTCATTGGGAAAAATGGGCCCAAGGAAAGGCCAGTTGAAGACGACTTTATATCCTTAGAACAAGGAAGTGTTTCCTTCTCCCTCCCTTCCCGGATCACAATGCCTGAGTCAGCCAAAATTATAGTTTCGACATGTGTTAACTATAATATAATAATAGATTTATAAAACATGTGATGTCATAACAGGATATAAAGTGTGTCAATAAAATACCAAGATAAGAAAAGTCCCATTATTCAAAACAGGGTCTGGTTCAAGGCTCCTGGTCCTTGGCAGAACAATGTTCCCAGTCAGCAAAATCCAGCAGGAGAACTTGAGTTCACTCAGAGAGGAACGCAAAGCATGTCTGTAATGCCAGAGTAGCACAGCATTATGGTAGGTTAGGAATGGGCCAAAAAAATGTCTTTCTCCTGACTGGCTAATCCAGGGTTTTGTTGTTGTTGATTTTTCTTATTCAGGTGATGGGGGGAGGGGGCTCAAACTGGTTCGAGGGAGGGGCAAGTTGGTTTACACCTATAAGCTTTCATTCAGAATCTAGGTCAGCTGCTCACCAGAACTACAGTCTTCAGTGACATAATTGATCCAGATGTCAAGCTCTGCTTTTGGGGGGGGGGGGCCCAAGAAGATCCCTAAGTCAGAGCACTGCCACACCTGTGGGGGAAAGACCTTAGCAGCACTACCTGAGGGGGCAGCCTACTGCTCACACTGGAGCAAACCTTTCCCTTTGCTCTCCGAGCATCCAGGCTTCTGACTGCTTGAGGCCAAGATCTGGCCTGCAGGTCCAGATACCTTCTTCCCAACTCTGATGTCACCGGGAGCTTTTGATCGATCACGTGTTTGTGCCCACTCCCAAGATGCTCCGTGGCTGGGGCTTCCCCCTTTGCAGCCTGCCTCAATGCCCCTTTCCGTAGTTTTACAGTGACCTCGTTGCTACACCTGGATATTGGGGTCCAGACAGAGGTGAACCCTGCAGGGTGGGAGCGATGAATGCAATGAGCAGCCAGCAGACATGACCAGCCCTGAACAGAATCGCGAGCAGTCACAGCCGCCAGCATCGGGCAGGCCCGGGGATTCAGGGGCGGCCCTAGAGCAGGAGGGGAAGGACCGGGTGGGGGAGGGGGGAGGGGGGAGGGGCTGATCCGAGGTTACATTGTTTCCCTGTGGTCTTTGCCGGGTGTGAGTCTCCCCCGTTAGAATGGCAGGGCCCAGCGGGCGGACCGTCTCACTTGGGGTTTGGTAACACGTAGGTAGGTCCTCAGTAATCCACAGAGATGTCCCGGCCTTTCTCCGTCCCCTCTGCCCTCAGAAGGGAGATCCAGAGGCAGCCCGGAGCACAAAAGCCTGGGGACAGAGGGGAGACGTACAAGGTCTCAGCAAGGTAGGAGTGGTGGGATACCGGCACCCAGACCCCGGCGCTAAACTCCTTGGCTAGAGCAGCACTTCCGCTTCCGCAGAGGGCTCACAGAAACTAAGAGATCCGCTCCCGGTCCCAGTCTGGGATTAAAAACCACTTTGTCAATTAGCCTTTCGTTAATTCCGCGCCTTCGTTACTTTCCTGGTCTCCCGCCCCGCCTCAGGGAGGCCGAGCCAACCCCGCCTTAGCTGAAGTCACACCCTCTTGCCCGCCCTCCTGAGCCTGGTTGGCTGTAAGGGTCCCGTCCGTTTAGTATCAACGCGCGCTTTTCCTATTGGTCGGCGTGCCTTCCAGCTGACGAATCAGAAGGAGCCACGAGAATCTATCTTTCGGCACGGACTAGAGCCGGGGTGCTTCTGGTCCAGAAGAATTTAGTTTTCCGCGCCATCTTCCGAGTTTGTGTTGGTATTGCTAGGGGTGTGGCCCCTCAATTCTTCTCTCCTGGATTTTGTCCCCTGGGCCCTCCAAAAATTAACTCTTTGATGTTCCGCCCCCAGCAATGGTACAGGCCAAAATGTGGGCTGAGGGCGGGGCCGGAGCTCTCTGGGCTGGAGGGGGCATTGGGACGATACCATATTTGACCTGAGAAACGGGGGAAACCCACGCCCCCCAGAGCCTTAACTGCCTTCCACAACAGATTTCTGATCTCCCGACAGGCTCCCGGTAAGGTCCTACAGAACTCACCGGTGGCCTGCGCGGAGATGGCCTGTGTGGAGACGGTCGGGGTCCGGAGGAGCGATGGGTACGTCCCGGGCCACCCTCTCTCCCCCGGCAGGAAGTGGATGTTCTACACTTGGCACTTCCGTCTGGGAAGGGGCGGGGAGGCTGGTTACTAAGCGGCGGCGTCTGCTGAGGCTTCTGCGAGTACTTCGAACTGTCGGGGCTGGAGGGGCCCCGGGCCGGGGGCTCCCGTGAGCCGTCACCAGGGTAAGCTGCTGTGGTCCGACCGTGGGCGTCCAGCCCTGCCAGGGCGGGATGCCAGGCCGCGGGGGGAGGGAGCGGGATGCCAAGGGGGGCGCCTGGCTTCAGGAGTTCCGTTTCTTCCTCCTTTTTCTTCCTCCTCCTCCTCCCTTCCGGTCCCCCCTTTACTTTTTCCCCTCCCAGCTGCCACCAAGCGAACCCAAGGCATCAGACCCCAAGAATGACCCCCCCGCCTCCCCACCCCCCTCCTGGACATGTTCTGGGTGCTGGGGGAGGAGGGAACGGTCTCTCGTGAACTGAAAGTCCGTGGCCCCGGGGGGTTCAGATCTGGGCTAAACCCCAGAGTTGATGCCTAGGCCGCCGGGTATCTCCGTGAATCTTCCGGAGAGTGGGGAAGACAGGCTCTCTGTGCCGGGGGAGAGACGGCAGGTGTGGATGAGAAAGGAAGGAGAAGGCTCAGCAGCGAGAGGACTCAGCCAGCTGACGGGTGCTGAGGGGGAGGTGGACCCTGCCCTTTGGTACTGGCTTGATTGATCCAAGGCTTGATTGCATGTGATTAGGGTTGTCACCGGGTAGCTTCGGGTGTCAGCCTGAGGACAGGGATGAGGGTCTTAGAGATGGAAGAACCTTCATTTCCCCCATTGTGCAGATAGGGAGACTGAGTTTCGAGGGGTGAGCTCCCCAAAATCACCCAGCTTGGTAGAGCCAGAGGGTGAAGGAACGAGGGCATCCGTGACGGGGAGTGGTAGCTGTCATCCGAGCAGCTGGAAGTCTTGCAGGGTAGTTGTCCAAGAAGTAAGAGAACCCCTGGTCTGTTGAACCCAGAAAGGAGAATGAGGAGCAGTGGCAGGAAGCTGCAAAGAGACACATTGAGTCTTAAGGTCTAGAAAACCTTTTTTTTTTTTTTTTTTTTGAGGGGAGAAGGCAGGGTAGTTGGGGTTAAGTGACTTGCCCAAGGTCATAAACTAGTAAGTGTTAAGTGTCTGAGGCTGGATTTGAACTCAGGTCCTTCTGACTCCAAGGCGGGTGCTCTGTTCCCTCTGCCACCTGGCTGCCTCTAGAAAACCTTCTTAACCATCAGAGCTGCCTCAGAGTGGCCTGGGCTGCCCTGAGGAAGAAAGGCAGGAGCTGGGGGAAGGGGCCTGGGATGGTAGCCTTTGGGCTTCTTCTGACCCTTTCCTTCCTGTGTTCTAAGTGTCCAGGCAAGCCTTCCCACTAGAATTTCCCCCTTTTTTTTTTTCCCTTACCAACAACTGTATTTTTTTACAGTTAATAATGCATCAAATATAGTTATTACAGTATACAGTACAACATAAATATAAGCCCCAATCACACTCTCCCACTAATGCAGTCAAAGACAGTGGTGAAGAGTGGGGGGCACACCCTCACAGGAACCTGGCAGGAAAACACAGGAATGAGGAAAATTCATAAGCTTAGTATAACTCACAGCTAAATTCAGTACATTTCAGAACATCCATAACACGTGAAATTGCTTCTCTGCACATTGACTGTTAACCCTCATCACTGTTTATGCTGGGAAATCCCCTTCTTTCCTACTTTAGGCCTGCACAACACATGGCCCATGGTCAGCTTGTGGCCCACCAAAGAATTTCGGGCAACTAAAATGCAGAGGGTGTAAAAGAAAGTAAAGATGTAAGGAATGTTGTGTGCGTCCCCGTTAGCCCACCTTCCACCAGGCCCCATTGTGCCTGACGTATGATTTGGCTGGTGGGCTGTCCAGAGTGCCCCTCCTCGCAGGCAGCCGGGCTCTGGGGCTATTCGTCTTTGCTTTCCCATCGGCTCAAATGATGTCAGGGGGCAGTGCTGACCTGGGAATCCCAAAAGCTTGAATCGGAGCCCTTGGGATCCAATGCCACCCCTTCTGTGCTGCTGCTTCAGGACCCTGGGCAGCTCATCTCTGTCCCGGATGTTTCCCTTTCTGTAAGATAAAGAGGTTGGATCGTGAACAATAGAATGAGCGTCTCTAAAGCACCAGCTGTTTCTCTGTTACTTTCTTTGAACTCCCTAGTTCCTGCCACATAACGGTCTCTTAATTAATGCTTGTTGATCGATTGGCTACAGAAATATTCATAGAAAGGCCTAAGAAATGAACTGAATTTTTTTATTGAATGCTAGAAAATTTCCCCTTCTGGACTTGGGGGCCTGGAGGTGGGCACAGAAATCTCATCAGATTTTTTTCTTCTAGAAGGACCTAGTTCTGTGGGTTCCAGTGAGTTTCCCCCTCCCAACGTTCACCCACGCTGATCCTCCCTGAAGCTGCATTCTGCTCTGCACTTAGGACAGTGCTCACTCTCCCCAAGCCAGGGCTCCGGAGAGAGGATCTTCTTCTTGGGAGAACTTCCTGGGGCCTCCCTCTTCCTCTTTAGCTCCGTTCCCCTGGGCAGCTCTGCTGTGCTAGAGCCCTGGAGCACCAGCAGCTACAGAACAGAGTGAGAAGAAGCTGCCTGGGACAGGGAAGCCAGACCGAGATCTGGGGTCTAGTCCACTCTGACCCTGTGACCAACCCCAGGAACTTGGGGCCAATCCTTGCTCTCCCTGGTCCCCAGTTCCTTCCTCTGTGCCCCACTGCCCTTCACAGGGAGCTATGATCCTGTCTTTGCAGAACATTCTTTTCTTCTGGTGAAGCCAGACCCATTTCAGTGACCAGCCTTGGACCTGAAGGACAGATGAGGAAACACAGGAAGGACCCCCCTCCTGGGAATGGTGGGGGGGCTACAGAAGCAGAATGGTGGCCCTTGGCTGTGCTGAGCTGCTCTTTGTCCCAAGGGAGGGTTCATGGCCTTGGAGAAGGGAGCAATTCAACAAGCCTCTGCTAAGGGATTACCTGCTGCCAGGCCTTGGGTCAAGGCCTTTCTTAGAATCCTCAGTTTCCTTTCAGTTACAACTGGAGGCTCACTTTGTCCACAAAACCTTTCCTGATCTCTCAGCTGCCAGCACCCTCCTTCCCAAAGTCCCCTGTGTTCCTTTTGTATGTATTCTGCGTATACTCAGATTGATGTCATTTTTCCATTGGAATGGAGAGTTCTCAGGGGCAGTGCCTGGTTCTCTCTTGTCTTAGACAGCTAATAAATGCCAATTGATTGATTCAGTACAAAGATAAAAGGGGGAAAACCCTGACTTTGAGGACTCTGCATTCTTGTTGGCAGCAGGCTTGTACAGAGGAGAGCCCTGGGACAGAGGACAGCTCTTGTCCAAGACAACGCTTGAGCAGAGATTTGAGGGTAGTTGGAGATTCTAGGAGGCAGAGACAAGGAGGCATGGAGTGCCAGGCAGGGGGCACAGCTGGTGCTAAGGCGTGGAGATGAGGTCCGTGGCAGTCTGAATGTTTGCAGGTCTCCTTATTTCCCGTTAGGACTTTCGCCATTGGGAGTCTTGAGTTCTTGGGGTCCTCTGACTGACAACACTTGAACTTCCTTTGAGAAAATGTGTGTTGAAAGCTTGGGCTTGTGCGGGGTCAGGGAGCAGGTTGGGATCCCTGTAGGTGCCGCTGGAGATCCGCCTTGGTGAGATCCAGCTCAGGCTTGTGCCTCCCCCTGCTGAGCAGTGTCTGGGGGAGCACAAGTCCATTGGTGCAGATCAACTCCCCCCCCCCACACACACACACCTCCAACTTCATTCCATGTGAGTCTCATTCCTTTGCCTCTAACTCTTCACAGAGAATCTCAGAGGACCTGAAGATTGCTCTCTAGGTCAGCGGTTCTCAACCTGTGGGTTGCGACCCCTTTGGAGGTCGAACAACCCTTTCACAGGGGTTGCCTAAGACCATTGGAAAACACATATTTCCGATGGTCTTAGGAACTGAGACACCGCTCCTTTATCTGTCTCCAGGCGGGTCTGCCCACATGCCGATACTCCTACATACGAGTATTAAAGGGTCGTGGTATTAGGAAGGTTGAGAACCACTGCTCTAGGTCTTCCAACATTCCTGCCAGGGAATCCTGCCAAGGATATTTTTAACTCAGCTGTTACTTCCCAATGGCACCCCCCACACACACCCCAAGTTGTAACACACAAGTTGAGGCAAGGAAACATCAACCCATTGGTCAGGTCTGAAAAGTCATGCCTCCCTGCACACTTGCAGTGCCCCATTTCTGGCCCAAGAGGCAGGAGGCAGGCGCCTACATGGTCCTCAGCGTCTTGGTTGGGCAGGAAGTCGTCAGCCTCCTTCTCCTTTGCTTAGGTCCTTATGCAAATGTCCTGGTTCTGCCTGCTTTGCTCTGTATCAGTTTGAATACCTCTTCTCCAAGCTCTTTGAATTCTTCCAGATTGTTACTCACCACGCACTGATTCTCATTACATTCCTGTGGTACCACTTGAGTGGGCGTCCCCCAGTCACTGGGCACCTACAGAAAGTGCTGCTGTAACTAGTCTTGTGCATGAGGGACCTTCCCCTTTGCTTTTGAACTTCGTGGGTTAGATTCCCCGTTGGTGACAGGCAGCTAGGCTTGAGTTCAAATTTTAACACAGACACCTATGAGCTGTCACCCTGGGCAGGTGACTTATCTCGGCCTCAGCTTCCTCATCTGTTAAGTGAGGGAATTGAACTTGATGGCCTCTGAGACCCCTTCCAGCTTCTGTGATCCTGTAGTGGGCTTTGTGTCAAAGAACACTTAACCCTTTAGTGGCTTTTAGGGTATAATTCTAACTCGACTTATATAAGAATTGGGGCGGTGACTGCTCCACCAACAATGTACTAGTTTGCCTGTCTTCCTACATCCCTCCAACATTGAGCATGGTCATCTCTCGTCATGCTGGTGGGTCACCGTGCCTGAAAGCTCTCCTGTAATAAGAGCTTCGTGATTTCTGAGCAGACGTCTCCATGGTGACCGCGTCTGGGAGATCGCGCTTCAGACACCTGCCCACTTCCCTTTACTTGCAGTCACCTGCAGCATGTGTGGTGACCTATGTAAGAAAAGCGATGATGTTGGTAGCAGTTACATTCCCTACTTGATGTGGAAGCCAGTACAAGGCTGGAGCCGTAAGCCTCTGGAGCCATTGCCTTGCCTTTTAAGGAAAACCTCGCCCCTAGCAGACATCACTGCCACTGTGAGTCTCCTGGATCTTCTGAGGACTCCTGACCCCTTAAAAGGCCTTAGGGCCATTCCAAGCTCCTGCCCTTAGAGACAGGAAAAGCCTGATGGAGGCAGCTCAAGAGAAGTTGTTTAGGAAAAAGAAAATTGAAAACAAGTCCCACAATAGGGCAAATGAGAAGATGTTCTGAAAGAGTTCAGTACTAGAGAGCCCCAGTGGCCAGAAACCCCAGGTGAGACCTCCCCGTCTGAGAAAGCTGGGCCTTCCTGTGTGCTAGGTCACATGAAGGGTCCTTCACCGTGCAGGGAGATTGCAGCGAGCAAGTGTAGCCCCAGGGACATCTGAGTCCCAGCTTGTGAAGACCCCTCAGGACAATCCCTAAACCCCCTTGTGCTTAGAACCCACTTCAGGAAGGCTGCTGAGAGGTCATTCCACTCCTGAGGGCATCGTGTCCTGATGCCAGGCTCAGTGCTCAGACCTGCCTCAGATGACCGACCCCTCACTCATATTCCCCTGCCTAGTGGCCCCCTGTTCTTTGTCCCTGGATGGCATCATATCTTTGTTCCTTTAGAGACCTTTGCTGAAGGACTGTCTTCTTCTCCAGGGCCTGGACCAGGATTCTTCCTCATCTTCATCCAAGGACTCAGGATTGCCACCAGCTCATCTAAGAGATCCTCTTTTGTGCAGGTAAATTCATGTTCACCATAATTATGCAGAGACATCTCACCTCTCTCCCAACAGTCCAAACCCATGGTTCCTCAGGCCATTTCCTCAGAGGGTGTGGAGCCCCCTGACGGGAGCAAAAATTATGAGGCTTGGGCTGCTAAGCTGGAAGTGAAATAAGGGTTGGAGAGGGTCCGCTGCCAATATGTACTTATCAGATAAGCCTCGGGACTCTGGAGCTCTTCCTCCTCCCCCCTTCATACGAAGGAGACACTGATTTATCATAGATGTGATTTGCAGGAGGTAGGTCACCTGAGCTTGGAAGTTAGGACCCAGTGAAGAAACTTACTTCACAACCCTGATGTGCTGGGTTTTGTCATTGGCATGAGGTGGCCTGTTGGCCAGAAGTGGTTCCCTCACGTTTGGTTAGTAGGACTATATGCTACAACATGGCGTCACGGATTCCATTTCCACATTGGCAATTGGACACACTCTGACCTTTGCCTTCCTCTTACAGGCATCCGCCTGGTTGTTCATTACAACCAAGAGCATGTGATGTCTCAGATAGATCCCAGCATGCCCCATCAGCACCCTGATGTAGGAGATAGAGAAATTCCTCCACTTGGCTTCTAGTGTTGTTCCGTCCAGGCCACACAATTCAGCCAGACCCGTGAAATCAGTATAAATAGAGGTCTTGCTTCCTCCTGTGCCGGCCATTGGCAGCACTTGCCAGGATGTCCCATGACGCAGGAGGTCTTCCACCACTGGCTCGTGGCCACTCACATCTAGGTGTGTGTATCTCTGACTCACTGGACTGGTAGAGATGGAGGGTCTCTCTCTCAGCTTGAGGTCTCCGCCTCTGTGGAACCACAGCCTGCTTATTGACAGTGCCAAGAATGCTACCCACAGCCAGTGCCCATGATACTGCCCGCTGCGGAGGCACATGCAGCCACGAGGATCTCCTGCCAGCATTTCCTTTGCTGGCAAGAATCAGCAGCTTCTGGGCTCCATCTGGACTTGTTCTGGTGCTCTCCATCTACTATGGCCTGCAAAACCTATCTGAGTAGACTGGCCCTTGGTGTTTTTGCTGGGGCCTCTGCCACTCTGGCCTCATGTAGTCAACATTATATCATTTGTATAGTGGTAACCATCGATGTCACCTGGAAGTATGGCCCCTTTGAAGTCACTGTCCTATCAGACCAGGGCTCCCCGGAGTTCTGGGGAAGGACAGCAGCCGTGTGCCAGACTCTGCTCCTGACCTTCCTCAGCCATCGTTTTTAGGGATGGGCATTAGCTTGGTCAGCCACACCAGAGCACAAGGATCAGGTCAGGAAGGGCCATGCAGGGGTCTTGTAAGAGGCATTGGCATAGCAGGGTACCAGGGCACCTTCATGGCCAGTAGTCAGGTAAGGGAGACCTGGGACCTGGGTTTTTGGTCTTAACGATATGGGATGTCCAGGCACCTCCAAGGGCTTCCATTCAGTCCTTCCTGCAGTGACTGACTCAGACAGATATAGCGACTCCCTGGAGCTTATGGTACCTCATCCCTTGAAGTCTGCCCCCCAGATCTTCATGGAAATTGGCATGGCCCAGTGAGCCTGTCATCGGTGCAATGTCCAGCAGCCCCTCCTGCCCAAGGTGAGCACATTGGGCATGGGTGGGGCTGAAGCTGCCAGTGATACTGGTGCCCATTGTCTGGCCGCCTGTCTCCTTGTGTATCAGCAATGCAGTATTCACAATGCCTACAGTAACTATAAATATGCTGATATAGTTATTAATCACAAAATAGAACAGGCTCTCTACATAAGAAATATAGATAGTGCA